>LS494393.1:157940-176347 GCA_900490845.1 Pristionchus japonicus | reverse complement strand
GACGGAACTAACTGGATTCCAAATAACAGAACAGTAATCTAGGTTGGGGAGGACAAACGTGGTGAAAGCTTTGGAATAGAGATTCGGACATTTACTATGGAATGATTTAAACATGAGGTTGGTCTTAGTACGGGTTTTAGAAATAACTTTAGAGATATGAGGTGAGAATGAAAGGGTGGGCGAGAAATGGACGCCTAAGTCCTTGACAATAACTTTCTCTAAATTCTTTTCCTTAACAATGGGCTCGTTTAGGGGAACATTATTAATGGTGAAAACCCTACGGGGATTGTTAAGGCCGTAGTGAACAATGCTACATTTGGTCTCGGAAACTCCTAAATTCCATTGGGCGGACCAGTCGGATACAATATTTAGTGCACACTGTAAGTCTACAATATTTAGTGCACACTGTAAGTGCAGAATTGCGTTTGTCAATGAACTGGAAATAATGTGGAGTGCTTGAAACAGTGAATCACCTTGTGATACCAATTGTGTGTGGCTGTAGTATGGTTACAGTAACCGGGTAACTACCTTCAATCAATCGATCGATCCATTGCAGTCTTCCTGCTCTTCTTCGGCATGCTCTCGCTGCTATTCGGCGGCGTCGCCGCGTCGCGCAACCTGCACAAGCCCCTGGTACGGTAATCGACGATTACGGTAGTCTGGGGAGTGCGGTAGATTACGGTAATCGAATGTAGTTTACTTATCGATTGAAACTATTGTATCTTTGTTGCGATGATTGGTTTGGTGGTGGTTTGCTAGTTCTAATTGATTGAATGATCCATCCATTTCAATGCGAGTCACAACGGGTCAATCATGAGAATGCTTTATCAAGCTTCGAAACCAGAGGCGAATTCGGCGCTTCGTTTCTCTTCAACATCGTTCCGCTTGAACTTGGGATTGATGTCAGCCGCTCGCTTGCGAAAGAGGCAGGGCGGATTGAAACAATGAACGCCGGGCTTCTCCTCGCCGCGCTTGCCTCTGCAATGGACTATTTCATTTTATGGATATGCCGGCCAATCGAGCGGTTCATCAATAGATTGACTACAGTATACGTTGAGTACTGTAGCTTTACCGTACCTTGGCACCTCGGGATCCTCGGAGTCGGTGGGCGGGTGCACTGAACCGTCGCCTTGCGCCTCCTCGCCTGCCTGGAAGGAGGGTACTGTAGGTGTAAGGTACGGTAGGATACGGTACCATTCTCTTGTGCTCATTGGAAAGGATCTCTCGCTTGCCCCCTCCGGGTCTGTAACGGGACATTGATTAGCTCCTTGGGAGCACCGTAAGAGTGAGGCTGTGATACGAACTTGTAATCTTTTCTTCCAAGAGCGAGGCTTCCCCAGGCGACGCCCAGAAGGACGGTGAAGATTACGAGCAGACGCATCCTGAATCAGGGAGAGGGTACGATAGGGTACTGTAGACGGGGTACAGTAGGGCATGTTGGACGGGGCAGAGGTACTGTAAGTGAGACAGCCGGGGTAGGGGGGGGGTATTGACTCGCCTGAGTACTGTAGATCCGCCGGAGAGAGGGAGAAAGACGCGTGCGGGTGAAAAGCGGGAAAGGGGGAGAGTAGGAGGCCTTTTATAGGGCGAACGGGGGAATACAATCAGAGTGAGTGACAAAGGATTGAACTCGTCGTTATTAATATGTAAAATATCGAATATTGGAAATGTAAAGTGAGTGATACCTGATCCCCTGATTCCTGGTACGGTAGGCATTACGGCAGTCGGGGAGTACGGTAATTGATCGATACTTATCGTATCCCTCTCGCAGGTTCACGCCATCTTCCGCGCGCCCATGAGCTTCTACGACACGACACCCTTTGGCCGCATCCTGAACCGAATCGGAAAGGTGAATACGGTAGCTCTATCGATTAACTGGGTACGGTAGTCGGCAGTTATCGATTGATTTCCCTGCAGGACATTGAGACGATCGACATCCAGCTGCCATTCAACGTCCAGTTCTTCTTCTCGTGCATCCTGCAGGTACTGTAGTGGGGAGTACGGTAGGGAGACGCGAAGCGGTCGCGTCGCGTCTATTGATGTGAAGACGTGATGGAGCTGTTGTTTGATTTTGGGCCGAAACAATACGATTTCATTGAGGACTAGGATTGTACTCGGACTTGTTTCTTGGGTGAAACATGAACATTCCGCGATCGCGCCTTGTTTGAGTGCACTTTTATTTTCTTGAGAGATTCTCCGTCATTGAATAAATTTGGCGTACACTTGAACTTGTATCTCACGTGAAACAACTAACGAGATGATACGGCGAACTGATCAATCAATCAATCAATCAATCAATCAATCAATCAATCAATCAATCAATCAATCAATCAATCAATCAATCAATCAATCAATCAATCAATCAATCAATCAATCAATCGATAATCTTGCCCTGCTTCAGGTGACGTCGACGCTGGTGATCATCATGATCTCGACGCCCATGTTCGGTGTCGTCGTCATCCCGCTCGCCATCATCTACTACTCTGTGCTGGTAAGGACCTATCGGAGACGCGTTGCGGTCGCGTCACTGTATTTCAATAATTTCTTCCCATCACAGCGCTACTACATCGCGACGTCCCGTCAGCTGAAGCGACTCGAGTCGATCACCCGCTCGCCCATCTACTCGCATCTGTCCGAGTCGATTCAGGTATCGATCGATCGATACAGTATCTCTCCCTGATGCTACCGTAACCCATCCTGTTCCTCTCAGGGCGCGGCGACGATTCGCGCCTACAAGCTGGTCGATCGATTCTGCAAGATCTCGGAGAACAAGGTGGACACGCACGTGCAGGTACGGTAAGAGGAATGGGATACGATATGGATGATCGCTGACTGATTTTATTCTATTTCGTGTTCGAAATTTTTGCTCAGACAATGCGCGAGTCCATTGCTTTTTAAGTACACTACCATCATTTGGCGAGCTCTTGCAACTCGTTGTCTCCTAGTGTCGCGTTACCAGATCTTCCCTCGTTGCTTTGATCTTTTACGTTCAGTTCATACGTTTGCATTGTCGCTACCTGAACCTCCATTTGATCTTTGATCCCTGACAATCTCCTTCTTTGCAGTGCCGCTACCTGAACTACGTGGCGAATCGCTGGCTGTCGGTCCGTCTCGAGTTCGTGGGCAACTGCGTCGTGCTGTTTGCTGCGCTCTTCGCCGCTCTCATGAGGGACTCGGTGTCATCGGGCGTGATCGGACTGAGCGTGTCCTACTCGCTCACGGTACGGTAGGGTTACGGTAGTAGATGGGTACGGTACCACCTCGATAATCGATTACCTGTTACCCTGATCACGAAATTGGTTACGGTATCCTTGGGCACGATGGCTATTGGTTATTGATTGATCATGTCAGCTGCGGTATTCTAGGGTACGGTAGCCTTTGGTTACTGTATGTTAGTATTTATTGATTTATCGATTGTTCTGCAGATCACGTTCGTGCTCAACTTCGCCGTGCGGCAGATCTCGAAGCTGGAGACGAACATCGTGAGCGTCGAGCGCGTCAAGGAGTACTCGGAGGTGCCCACGGAGGTACGGTAATGGGGTTACGGCAGTCGCAATCGATAACTGGAGGGGTACTGTAGGAGGGGCGGTAGTCGATCGATTAGTGGATTGATTACTGGTGAGGTACAGTGGGGATCAGATGTGTTTGTGAAAGTTAGAACATCGTGAGCGTCGAGCGCGTCAAGGAGTACTCGGAGGTGCCCACGGAGGTACGGTAATGGGGAGGGAGGGTACGGTAGGGATACGGTAGTAGATATCGATTACTGGTGGGGTATGGTAGATTAGGTGAATTTTGCGAAAGGCGAGAAAGGATGGACCTGGTTCACCGGAGTTCCAGCAGGGGGATGATACGGAGCGGCTGATTTATTGTTCGATTCGTTCAGCTGTGCCTTTTCTCACTAGCCAATATTTTCTCTTGATAGCAACGAGTGAATGCAGTATCGTGTGTTCCAGCAGTGGGATAAGACTGGATCTATGACAGATAGAACAGTTCATCCAGGATTGTCTTTGTCAACGAGTATGATTTGGTTCACCAGTGTTTCAGTAGCTGGGTAAGACTGGATGGCTATTAGAAAAAAAAACAATGCCTCCTTATCTACAGGCGGAATGGCGCAACGAGGACGGCAGTGGCCCGCCGCCCGAGTGGCCGATGGAGGGACGCATCTCGCTCAACAACTACTCGACCAGGTGAGAGTGGGTTGCAAGGAAGATACTAGAAGGAGAATAGTTCTGGGTTTGCCGATAATTTGGGCGCTCTCTATTTGGAAAACAGCTTTCTCCCAGCAACTGTAAACTGATTTTCTATTCTGCAGATACCGTCCCGGTCTCGACCTGGTGGTGCGGCAGCTGAACGCGGACATTGGCGCGCACGAGAAGATTGGCATCGTCGGCAGGACCGGAGCGGGTACGGTAGCTACCAGGAATCGATTACTGTTTTCAATCAGACACTCGTGTTGTTCCAGTGTTCACATGCCCGGTACCTCAATAAACGATCACTGTCTGGGTGTAGTGGTGCGGTAGTCTTACGGCGATCAAAAATCGATTACCGTAACCCTGAGCAATCAGTCCCTGATTCAGGCAAGTCGTCCGTCACCCTCGCGCTCTTCCGGATGATCGAGCCGGCCGAGGGGCAGATCCTGATCGACGGCGTCAACATTGCCACGCTGGGCATGCACGATCTGCGCTCCGCCCTGACGATCATCCCGCAGGACCCCGTCCTGTTCTCGGGCACCCTGAGGTACGGTAGGGATTTGGTGTGGTACGGTAGAAGTGTGGTGAGGTATGGTAGTGGGGGCACGGTAGCAAGGGTGGGGTACGATAAGGTTACTGTTGAAGATCAGTTATTGGGTGCATGTATGAGGCAGTTATTTTGGAAGTGGAACGTTTCATGAAATTGATGTAGCACCCTCACTCGAGCATTTCATGAGTTAGTGAAACGGTGATATGGCGTGGATGAATTTGTTAATGAAGCTCGAATAAACTTTAAAAAAATCATGAACTGATCCTTCTCTCTCGCAGATTCAACCTGGACCCGTTCGGTCGGTACGGCGACGCGGACCTGTGGCGGGCGCTCGAGATGGCGAACCTGCGCGAGTTTGCCGCCGCCCAGACCGCGGGACTGGACCACGAGATTACGGAGGGCGGAGAGAACATCAGGTGAGGATGGGAAGGGTGCGTGCTAGGCGCGCCGGGTAAGGGAGGGGGGGGGGCGAGGGTGATTGTTGTTTGGAAGCTTGAAGCTGGATGTACATTGGTTCTGGAGAAGAGGTAACTAGTTTGAGGAGTAGATGAAACAGCTAATCGATTAGCAAAAAATCAAGTTCTGTGTTAGAGCGAAACCAAAGGGAGAATCGGTTACCGTTATTTTATGAGGGTCATACGGGAACAGTGAATCATGAGAAATGCAGTGGTGTGGTCTTCGTAAAATCAGCTAATTGCCTTTCGTTGCAGTGTCGGCCAGCGTCAGCTCGTGTGTCTGGCGCGCGCGCTCCTCCGCAAGTCGAAGGTACGGTATCGATCGATATCTGACTCTCGAGCGGAATGATCAATTATCGGTTGATTGATTATTGATTTATCAATTTATTGCAGGTGCTCATCCTGGACGAGGCGACGGCGGCCATCGACCAGAACACGGACGCGCTCATCCAGAAGACGATTAGGTACGGTAGACAGGGGAGAATACGGTAGGTTTACGGTAGTGGCTCTGTTTGAATGGGTACGGTAAAGCACTGTTGCTTGACTGTTGGTGGTAGGAGGTGGAATGAAGTGTCATGTTTGCCTGATATGCGCAATAGTTTAATGGATCGTTTTCCTGCAGGTCAAAATACAATAATTCTTTGCGAAGTTCGATGGGAATCTAGGGCTGACGTTTATGCTTCATGGTTTCATGATATTCACAGCTGTTACCGAATTGTGATTTGTGACAGTAGGCTCTGCTATCTACAAAACCAATTCAATCTAGTTCATTTTGATTCAATAGTTTCTCATGCGATGTTGAGCTTACCCTAAAAATATCGATCGATTTTCCAGGCAAGAGTTCGCGACGAGCACGGTGCTGACGATCGCGCATCGATTGAACACCATCCTCGACTATGACAGGTACGGTAGCGGGGGCGATATGGATCGATTGAGTGATCGGGAACTGACTTTTTTTATTATCGTTGCTTTCTAGAATCATCGTTTTGTTGTGTGAGGCGTTTGGGGTACGGTAGCATGTATCGATTGATTGATTGACCGAGAACTGACTTTAGTACCGTAATCCTTTCCAGAATCATCGTTCTGGGCGAGGGTCGTATCGTGGAGTTCGACTCGCCGTCGGCCCTGCTCGCCAACCGCAAGTCGGAGTTCTACTCGATGGCAAAGAAGGCCGGTCTCACCTCGCCCTGATCGATCAGGGACGGATTACGGTAGCCCCGCCCCTTTTCCCTTTCCGGCTCCCATACTGTAGCTGTAGTGTTGTAGTATACGGTAGATGCTATCGTGTGCCTCCCTCTTATTGATTCCCACTGTGAATTGACGTCATCCTCAGGTGTCGCTTCTCTTTGTTGTATTCGTTTTTAATATTTTGCTAATTTCTCGTTCGTGAATCATTTTCATGATTCGTTATTGTAATCATTTCCCACCCTTGCTATACCATTGTTACGTTTGCAGATTTTATCATGCTGATGCATACTTTTATTCACATTCCCCTCATATTTCCTCCTTCCCCTTTTATACTGGCTCAATCGATTTGTGTATAGTCTCGCTACAAGTTACGAGTCACCCCCGCATTGTACTATCCGTTTGAATACCGTATCGATCAGTTATCGATCCATTCTCATGCTGTCCTATCTTACGGATTTTGCGTTACACACACATTTGCTATACACATCGCCCCGTTTAAATACGCTATGTATCCACTTATGTAATATGTTTCGAATTGTATACCCAGCCTCTCTCCTTTTGCCCGCCAGAGTAATATGCATAGAGTAGCTAATAAATTAATATAGTTTGTGATAGACTGATGATAAAGTTTTATATACTATTGATTGCAGTGATGACTTGGTGTAAGGTACTGGCTACGGTATGGATTACGGTAGCGATGGCGTTGGAACAGGAGGTTACTGTAACGGGGAAGCTACTGTGCGAGGGCCGACCAATGTCCGAGGCTACGGTAAAGTTGATTGAAGAGGAACCATGTGAGTCCTGGTTACGGTAGCACCTGATCATTGTTATTTGAGTGGTATCGATTGTGGGGAGGGCAGAGACAAGGTCGGGTCCTGATGGAGTTTTCGAAATCAATGTTGTCTACGATTCACCGTACAAGATCGTTCCAGTCATGACCATCGATCATGAATGTGGAGGGGTACGGTAGAGGGGATTGTATCGATTATGGTAAGGAGATTTCGTTTCAGGATAGAAAAGTCAAGGAACGAATGGTCCTGTTCGATTTGTGGACTACGGAGAGTAGTACAGCGAGGAATAGAGTGGGTGTTGATGTTTGTCTTCTCTTTGATCTTTCGAAACATCATCTAGGTCTTCGACTTCGGACCGTTTCCTCTGATGAAGAACGTGTATCACTGGGAGTGCAATCCGGTATGAACCTCTCGTTTGACTCTCTCAATTCCACGTGCTCTCTCGTTTTGTCTGATCAAAAGGAAATCGATTGATCTATGATCTTTTCAGGATAAGGAGTGTCTGGGAGACCAGGTGCATGTCAATGGAGAGAATGAAGATGCTGAAACGGAATAAATTTTTTTTGCTCGAATAAACTTTGTAAAGAGAGTAATCGCCAATGCAAAACATTCTCTCTGGCCGGGAATTGAACCCGGGTCTCGCACGTGACAGGCGCGGATACTAACCACTATACTACCAGAGACATGTTGAAGAAGCTCAGACCGCGAGCTCAGAAACATTTCCGCAATGGTTCATTGATTATGTGAAGCAGAAGCAACCGAGAAATCGAGTTCAATGGATTGTGTCAAGCAACCTGTGGGCGGATATGATCAAAGCTTCTCCCCTGCAGACTATTTGTTCTAGTGATTGTTAGTTCCAAGTGATAAGTTATTTCATCTCTCTCATCTCTCATTATCAATACCCGACGAGAGAGTAAACTAAACTGAGAGAGCACTTCTCACTCGGAACTCGAGAGAGATACATTGTTGTAATATCGGCGGTGGTAAATGGCGGATACGTGCTCTCTCCGTTTCGCACACTCTCTCGTCTCTCTCGAGCCGTCTGCGCTCTCTCAGAGGCAGCTGATCTCTCGTTGGTACGTCAGAAGTTGTCCTATGACCGGAGAGGAAGCAACTCAAGGAACTCAAAGCGAATTGTTTATTTGTTCGGTTGTGGTCTTTGGTGGTCTAATTCTCTTGCTTTTCCACATTCCATCGTCTTTGCTGGCCTGTGAACACATTATTGCTTTCATTGATTGCATTTCCGACAAGTTGTCAAGCGATAATCGTATCGTCCTCTCTGATCATCAAGAGGAAAATTGATTTTTGGATGATTTCTATTCTCCTCAACACACTCCGAGTCAATTCCCGTTCTTCTCATTCCCGTTTTTATTACCTACTCGTGAACTCATGCCATTCGATGTTGAATGTATCGTGTGCCAGATCATGAGGTTGGATGGGTCTGACCAAATTGACAAGAATATCCTCAAAAACCCGATCGAGGCACTCGATTAATCCATCCTAACTTGCTTGTCCCTCTAGATTTCCTATGCTCTATCGAGATTTTGATGATTCTCATTATTCCCACGCAAAATCCTACACTATTACTCTACTCCTCTTTTTATCGTTAACTGTCTATCTGTGAAACTCATTTCATTCATTGTTGGTTTGCGAGATGAACGTCACTCCAGGGAGAAAAGAGTCTAATGAGATTAACTAAAACCCGATCGATGCTCTCGATTAATCCATCTCAGCTTGTTTGTTTGCTTGTGTTCCGATCTGTTTGCACTGCAAATCGGCTTCTCGCTCTCTTCGTTTCGCACACTCTCTCGCTTAGTCCGATTCGAAGGAGACTCTCTAGATTCCCATGCTCTCTAGCTTCGACTGACCGTCGAGAAATCAGCTGAACCTCCTCAGTTCACATGCTATCTTGCTTCTTCTGATCTTCTAGATCTGAATCTTTTTTCTTCTGCTCTCTTAATCTGTCTGACACGCGAGAGAGCATGGGAAACAAAGGGAACAAGAGCGTTATTGTTCTCGAAATCCGATCACGACGTCAGTCGTTGAGAAAGAGAGTCGGAGTTGAGATGGATGAAGGAGAGGAGGAGAAGGGGAGGATAGAAAGCTGACCCGCTCTCATCTTTCTTCTCAGATGTTACGCGTGGTCGATTCTATCTCAATCATCTTATTCACGAGTTGTGTCAGATATTGTGGTTTATAGAAAACCAGTTCTGCCATCTTTCTTGTCTCTCAGATGTTGTTCGATGCGTTCCCGCTTTGATTCTGTCTATTTCTCAATCATTGCTATTACTCTCTGGTATTTTTTTTGGATTCTACGTTCCTTTGAGCCTAGATCATTGCTATTCGAAACGCTTGCTGATTGCCGATCGAGTTGAGCCAATTTTAATATTCATAAAACGTTCGTTCAGTGCAATAATGGGCAAGAGCGAGATGGGACCGAGCGGGCTGGGCGACATCGCGAATCAGAGAGTGGCTGCAAGGTGCGTTTCACTCTTAGGGACTACCTTTCCGCCCTTTTCTTCATTTGATATAGGCAAGGACGCCCTCAAGTATTGGGTGTGTTTCATGCAGAACGTAAGAGCGAAACATGGGAAGTGCAGCACTCGCGAGATGACAGCTTGTACAAAAGCAAAAACATTCTGTATGAATTCAGGTCTGATCGGTTTCAGACCCGAGAAGCCAAAACGATAATGGATGCAATTCTACTACATAATAACTCAAAAGCTTTTGAATACAATACTTATTCCAGACCCGAGAAGCCCAAGCTGGAACCGCCCAAGAACCTGCTCGCCATGACTGAGATCCGTCCCTACCTCTACCGGAGCGGGTTCGGATGCATCACGCAGAATAAGGTGTAGTGATTTTTTTACGTGAGTGCGCTAGTCCATGGGAGTCCAGGGGGTAGGTAGAACACGCTAAACTATTGCTGGCAATGAGATCCATCCTTACTTGTACCTGAGTGGATTCGGATGCATCACGCAGAATAAGGTAAAGGTGTTAGACTTTTACTCTATTGGAGGGCGTGACTCCCAAGGCCATACCACCCATGTTGTGTGCACGTGATGGGTTACGCAGAATAAGGTGCGAATGAGCTAGTCTATTGGTGGAATTAAGTAGTAGCTCACGGGATGACAAACTCTGAACGCTTGCTGGCATTGACAGAGATCATGCAGAATATGGGGAGATCAGAGATTACGTAAGCGACGTGAAAATTGAGATTTGTCAGTCAACAATGTCTAGCTTTGGAATGCAATTGAACTTTTGTTGGAGTTTTCTCAGCGAGAGTGAAGGCGAAAATCATTTTCATTCTCTTACAGCTGACTTTAGGCATCTTCTGAAACGCAACCTCAAAAAAGAGAGTTATCCTCTAGTTGCTCCTGCAAATGCCTCTCTCCTTGCATCTCTGTGTTATCTGCTGATTTTGCGGGGTGACTCTTCTTCTATTGAGATAACGTGAGCGTCATGGATCTGCGCGGTCAATTCTCTCAAATTGCGGTCTTACCACAATAAATTGCGGGAAATGTGTGGTTGATATTTGATATTTGATCTTTAACATTCCCTCCCCTCCAGATCAAGCAGCTCGGTATCACGCACGCTGTCGACTGTACGAATCTGAAGAACGCGAAGCGGTTCACGGATCTGGAGTATCTGGAGGTGAGGATATGGATGTATTCAAGCATGGTCGCGAAGCGATGACAATAGTCGGTTGGGAGTTAATGGTAGAAGCTGAATAATGCAATCTAGAGTATCTGGAGGTACGATTGAAGGAATTAGACTAGTAATCTGTTCATCAAACATCTCAGTGTTGCTGTAATAAGCAAGATCTGTGGTAGAGTACGACGCTCATTCTCAAATGAACCAGCGATTTCATAGGCTCTAAACCGAACGGCGCCCATCAACATATAGTGCGTAGACATCTTTCCCTTCTCACGTTTCTCCATTGAGATCATGCTCAATTTTCGAACTTCCTTGCATTTATCACTAGACTTTGCTCATTAGAGACCTCTGAATTCTGAATTCGTAATTTATTTATTCATTTATTATTTTATTTAATTAACTTAATTTCCGGTCCCCGTCGATGATACAGCAATCTGCAAGGCGGCCCAGTACTTCGAGACTGTCGCCAATTTTATTGATGATGCGAATCGAAAGGTTTGGAGTTTGATCTTTGATCTTTGAACTTTGGAAATCTCTTCCAATGTGTCTGCAACTGCAGCAGTGAATTATGATTAGCAAAATTCATCGGTTTTTTGTCGGAAACTTATGGTTAAGTTTCATACGCTCTTCAAAATTGTTGATCAGCATTCTTGTTTGATGCCACTGACTGACTGCTTATAAGTGATTTTTGAGCATCGAGCTTCCGATTATGTTCTTAGCACCCCAAGGCCCTTCGAAAATCATAGTTAACTCAGACCTCATCTTTTTCACTGTGCCAAGCCATGCCAGATTTGTCCGACTCTTACGCAAACGGGCTCTTATCAACAACAACAACAATAATCATGCTTGCGAGTGTCATCAATGATCGAGTCTCTGAACATTCAATCTGATCTGTCTACCGTAACTTACCGTAATTTCAATATGACTTACTGTACTTTCACATTCCTCTAGTGTTGTTCGCTCGAGCGTTATTCGCCGAGCGCTCGCTCGGCGAATGAGTGGAATGAAACCACTCGCGAGTGCCATTCAACTCGCGAATGAACTGAGAAAAATCACTCGCGAATGAGATCCACTCGCGAGTGGATTTGCATACATTCGCGAGTGGATCGCTCCCTCATTCCTCGGTGAGTGAGAGTGGAACATTAGAGTGAAACATATTCGAATCAACGCCGATTTTCTTGTTTTTCTCAAGTAAGGGCTGTTCTACGTATTGAAAACCTCTTTATTTCACAAACTCTCCCACCAGTATGCAGAAATTGAAACATAAAAGTGCATAAAGTGCTTTAAGGCTTCCAGACTTTGTCCCAGACCTTGCCCAAGACCTATTCTGAACCATGATACTGTTCCAGCGAGTGAGGGGATGTGAGGGATGAGGGAGGTGTAACTTAGGGGAGACTCTCGCGTTCATGATTTGCACAGTGTACCACATTTCTAAACGAGAGTGACTGCACAAAAAGGTCAAAAATGTGCACTGCTGGGCTCCTATGAAACCCAACATTGATTCGAATATGTTTCACTCTAATGTTCCACTCTCACTCACCGAGGAATGAGAGAGCGATCCACTCGCGAATGTATGCAAATCCACTCGCGAGTGGCCGCTCACTCGCGAGTGAAAATTGAGAATGCGCTCGCGAGTGAAACTCACTCGCGAGCAATTCGAGCAAAATTCACTCGCGAGTGGCGAGTTACTCGCCATAACAACACTACATTCCTCAGGGCGGCAAGTGCGTCGTGTTCTGTGCTGCGGGAATCTCCCGAGCTCCGACTTTCACGATGATGTACCTGGTGCAGAAGGTATGAGATAGGCGGAATTTGGGTGAGATTAGATGTCTAGAATGAAGTTTTTGATTTCGCACACATGAAACTTGCAATAGAGTAGCTTACGAACAACGCCCACCTTCACGATCATGTACCTGGTGCAGAAGGTAATTCAATAATAGGATGTCTGAATGGAATGTCGACGATAGTCGGTGATTCTCAGATTATCTGAATACTTTTTAGGGTTATACAAGGTTTGCAACAAAAATGTAGTATGCAGCATTAGAACAATCCAATCGATAATGATACCACAGTAACCAGTTCTCGTTGCAGGAAAACCTCTCGCTCAAAGAAGCCTACTTTCTCGTCAATGAGGTATGTTTCATGTTTGTTGTTGTTGTTATTTGTCATTGTTGTAGATGATGATGCTGTTGTTGTTGTTGTTCCTAATCATTGTTTTCACAGCTCCGCCCGATTATCTCCCCGAATGCTGGCTTCTGGCAGCAAATGATCGACTTTGAGGCGGCCAAGAAAGGAGGTACAATATTTGACAGAATTATGTTTTGAATCGAGATCAGCGTAGTCACTGGTGATCTCAAAATGAGAATGAACATGAATGTTCCTTGAAACTCAATGCACTTTCATCCAATTGAATAATTGAGTGGGAGTGAGAATATGGGAAAAATATGGTACATTTCAGAATCCTCCGTCAAACTGATTCGTGGTCGCATGGCTCGGCCAGTACCTGATGTGTACCTGGTGAGGAAACCAGCAACTGAGTGACGAAGAGGACGAAGAGGAGAGACGATGAAATCGAATGTTGAACTTGATCTTGTACAGTTACCACCTGCCTTTATGCAATGATAAAAGTGTTCATTTCCACTCCAAACAAGCTGACAGCTCTAAGTTTGCAATTTGCAAGACATTTCCAATGCAAGAGTTTCGAAGTCTCTTCACTCCGCAAGCTCTCTGCAGATCAATTTGAAAAGAATATGGAAGGGGAGGGAAGAGGATAATGAAGAGACAATGCCGCATTTCGAACTCTAATGAGGAAGCGTATCTTTGCTCACCCAAGTGAACGATCACCCGTAGTGAGATGAGCCGTTCTAGCGAGAGAGAAAATGAACGCTATCACTAGAGAACAAAGAGAAGATAGGGATATCCCGCAGAACGAGTTCGTTCGTTCCCGGGTGGGGATGGAAAGCAAGAGTTGTTCTCCTCATCCCGCGCACTAGAGTTGATCGTCTCTTCATTTCACACACTCTCTCGCCGGTCAGAGAGGCGAGAGAGTGTTTAAAATGAAGAGACGAGCACCCGTATTTCGAACTCTACCGCGCGCTCACTCATCGTTCAAAGAAATTTGAGAGCTGGACGAAAGAAGAGAGTGTACTCTTGCTTTCTGCGTTCTCTTCCCGGGTGAGGATGAGAAAGGCTGTACTCGTGGATTTGCCGCTCAGTTCGCCGCACTTCCCTCTTTGCTTATCTCTTCTTTCCGTCAATGATACCCCTGCTACTGCTCCTTCTCTCATTATCCTCACACTCGACGGATTCATGCATGCCTACCTCTCCTACTAGCATGCCGACCCCACGTGAGTTTTCCTATTATGTCTTCGTCGGAGTTTTATGGTTGTTCATAAGAAAACCAAAAACCATCCAATAAATATGTCTTTAGCGGCAGCTGTTCGTTAAAAATTCAATGATACTTTTTTCCAATAGAACGGCATGCATTACCCCCCCCCCCCCATCATCCACCATCTATATTTCAGAGTATCTTGCTTGTTAATTACGTAACTTGCAGCCTGTCTCTCCTGCCCATCCACTCTCTTCACTGCCACTGGATTCTCCTCCGACACTCCCTCCTTCGATGCGAGTGGCTGTGCAGTTCGGACTCTCATATGCACTGGCACCTTTACTATGCAGTGGGCTGTGGTCACGGTATGGTTTTGATGAAGAGGAACTTCTGTATGAGTTATGTTTTTTCCGAACATTTCCACATACGAAGTCTTAGAGATAAAAAAATCATTGAACAGGGGTGCGGAATCCGTACTGCGGATAGGCCGAAATCAGAAACTCAATCCTAAAGTAAAAGGGGAAATGACACTGAAGGTGTCTCTTTTTCACGATCTGACAGTATTGATCTTTGATCTTTCAGTATAACGGCGTGACCCCGCCTCTCAGCGGCCTCAGCACTTTCATCTTCGCCGTTACTTGCAACGCTGCCAATACTGCATGGGAGTACTCAGCCCCCACTGGTCCTGTTGGAATCACTCAGTTGGTGTGCACGCAATCGGCCACTATGCCCGTTGGGTGAATGTTATTCGTTATCATTGAGCTCCAGCTTCGTGTAAATGTGTCCCTGGTTATATGATCATGTCTGATAGAAATGTATTATGTTTGAGGTTGTAATTGTCAAATAAAACAAAGATGGATGAATAAAATTCATGATATTTGACCTTCGTTACGTGCAACGCTGACAATACGGCATGGGAATATTCAGCCCCGACTGGCCCTGTAAGAATCACTCAGTTGGTGTGCACGCAATCGGCCACTATGCCCGTTGGATGAAAAATACATCCCTGCCAATAGCTTCAGCTCCGTGAAACTTTCTCCGCGATTAGCTGATTAACAACATCTTATCATAAGTAATCATGTTTGACTCCGTGATTGTCGAGTGAAATGCGATTGAATGAATAAAATGCATGCCCCGACTGGTCCTGTAGGAATCACACTGTTGGCATGCACACAATCGACCACTATGCCCGTTGGGTGAATGGATTGACATGGAACAGAATGTTCACTTGTTTATGCGTGTCGATTAACAAAGGATAAAAGTTTCGAACACTGCCTGGTAATATTCAGCCCGACTGGCCCTGTAGGAATCACGCAATTTGTGTGTCAGCCACTGCTCCTGTTTTGTGAATGAATTGCTGGATGTGCCACTTTCGAAATCTCTCTTTACGATTTATTTTGTTCGCTGAGCTTGCACTAAACTTCTCTTGTTAGATAGTTGCTACTGATCAATCTTACTTGTATGTTTGTGTGAACTTCTAAGAATTCTGTATGAAATGCAAGAAACTCAACAATTCTTAAAGATTTATGAAACCAATTTATCGTCCAGTTGTGCGATGGTATTGCTGGCACAAGTGTGCTTACTCTGGTTTCTCCCAACCACTTGTCAACCAAAGTCCCAACCACTTGCTGGCGGGCCTCCCTACAAGTGGTTAGGATCATGGTTGACAAGTGGTTGCGGCAATGGTTGGCAAGTGGTTGAGGGAATGGTTGACAAGTGGTTGGGACAATGGTTGGCAAGTGGTAAACAACTGCGCGGGAGAGGGGATTAGTCAATCGATATTCGCGTGGGTTGCCCCATACAGTAACCGAGCCGCGCATGGTGAGACCATGCGGGCCGGTCATATCCAAAAGACGGTCGCACTGGGGACCGTAGAAAGTTAGCCGCAGCGGGCTCTCGGGTAGTCAGAAAAGGGCCGTGCGGGAGGACCTTATATGCAGGGTGCGTTTTAGACGCGACGGGTTTGCGACCCTGGACTTTGGTTGGCAAGTGGTTAGGGTAATGGTTGACAAGTGGTTAGGTCCCAACCACTTGCTAACCATTTCTAATGGTTAGCAAGTGGTTGGGACTTTGGTTGACAAGTGGTTGGGATAATGGTTAACAAGTGGTTAGGAAGTCAATGGTTAGCAAGTGGTTGGGATTATGGTTGGCAAGTGGTTTTCCCAAACTCCGCCCATTCTTCATGGTTGACAAGTGGTTGGAAGAAACCAGAGTATCGTAAGGTAAAACTGAAGGAGAGTTGAACAAAAGATACTATTCTTCTTGAGCGTGATCTCTGCAGCCAGCAGTCATCTTTTGATCGTCGAAGTTTATATTCCATAGATGGAATACGCGAAGGACTGGAAAAGTCAAAAACATCTTTTAAATAACAGACTCACCCGAGTCCAACCTGGATGAAATCCTTTCAGCTTCCGTTCGAAAAAAAAGTAATCTCGGTAGAGTTGGTGTAGACAACTGAAAAGATGCCGTGGAGGAAATGGATCCCCCGATTTTTCATTTAATTAAGAGGTTTCTTCCAAAATCGAGCCCGAAAAGTGTAGGCTACGACTTTCGAGTCGAATGGTGTAGAATGTGCAGAATCTACACTTTTTGAGTCGAATCTTTATTTTCTACAACTTTGCACACGGAAAGTGTATGACAACGAGAATCTACACGGTTTGGGTCGAACGGCAACAATCTACAATGTACGAGTCGAAAAGTGTAGAGCACAACGTTTTGGGTCGAAAAGTGTAGAGAAAATACAATCAGTGAGTGTTCGGGTCGAAAAGTGTAGAATGTACAATTTGACCGGAAAAGTGTAGGGAAATGGGCATCAATTTTTGCATACACTTTTCGGGTCGAACGGTATATCAAAATTGTGGAAACACTTTTCGACCCGAAAAGTGTATGAAAATCGGCATACACCGTTGGACCCGAAAGGTGTAGATTGAAAAAAAATCTACACTTTTCGGGTCGAACGGTATAGAACCAAAATTTGACATTTTTTTTCTACAATTTTCTACCCAAAAAGTGTATGGAATCGCATTTTTTCAAATCATTCTAAAGATGTCAAAATTGATCTAGACAATGAAAAAAAGTAGTTTCCGGCGTCCTACGTTGCCAACTACGAAAAATTAGACGAAATAATAGCCGGCTTCATGGTGTCTCCAGCAATTCTTGAATGCGGTCTGTGCTCTTGCTGTTGCCGATGAGATGGAAGTTGCCCGAGCATGCAGGAGCCTGCAAAAAGGAAATAAATATTCCGTCCCTAATCAGCAGTCACTGTGCATGTCCGAAGGTACATGGGGTGCAACCCCTACACCACCCCTCGTCACCGATCGTTGATAGCGCAAAATTGAGAGAATCGTGATGATAACACCCAACGTCAGAAACGGCTAACTTTGGCCAAAAGTGAAAACCCACTATGCAGCGCAAGGACAATGCTCGAGGCATCACAAGGAATGTGTTATTGCATTCCTCCACTTCCCTCTCTTAGTTTTGCGCCCGGTGCAGAATGAAAAAAATCGATTTCGAGCACTTTCCGACGTCATCTACAAGACTGGATTCTGAGTGTACGGTCTCCAAAACATCNGAGATACAACCACCGAAAGAGCACCGGACAATGGTCACGGTGCATGTCTGTAAGGATACGGGGGTGCGAACCTTCCACTAACTATCCCCACCCAACTATCATAGCGCAAAGTTGAGAAAACGTGCCGAAAAACCCATCTTCAGAGGCGGCTAACCTTGGCCAAAACTGAAAACGGACTATGCAGTGCAAGGACAATGCTAGAGGCATCACTACGATTGTCATAAAGCGCTCCCCCACTTCCGCACACTCAGTTTTGCACTTGCAGAAAAATGCAAAAATCGATTTCGAGCACTTTCCGACGTCATCTACAAGACTGGATTCTGAGTGTACGGTCTCCAAAACATCACAGGGCAGTGGTCATGGTGCATGTCTCGAGCCTGTAGGCTTTTGAGGAACAGTGGGGAAGGGGTGGAGGAGCTTTTCCGGTTCAAAGTCCCCATCTCGTTACCACTCCAAACTTCACGTAGCGCCTACAAATTAACCAGACCGAATCGCGGCCAACCAGAACTCAGGGGATGCTCAGGAGGACCGTCCCAAACTACTGTGCAAGTTTGGACCGATTCTGAGAACCTCGATGTCTCAGCCTTTCTCACTCGATCCGAGTTCATCTCTTCTCGGCGCGTCCTCTCGCTCTCTGCCTCCCTCTCCCTCCCTCTCACTCTTGCATCTCTGTCCGC
>LS494393.1:64064-135008 GCA_900490845.1 Pristionchus japonicus | reverse complement strand
ACGTTATAGATCCACGTTTGCTCAAATATATGGCCAAGGCAGTGTTAGAATACGATTTCACATAAGATATCGCTCGATATAGCGAGCATGAATGCAATACAAGCATAGCAATGACCAGGCTACGCGTGGAAAGGGTTGAACACCACCAGTCGTGATCACGCCGATTTGAAAGCGAACAGAGCGAATAACAACGATCGGGCCTCTCTCGAATGCACTCTGACTGTCTTTGGAACTCGCAAATGATAAAAGAAAGAATTTGAAGTGTTGAAATCGGTAACTCACCTCAAATTCGCTCCAAATGACGCAGACCACGTCCATCTTGACGCCGGGCTGAGAGGCCTGGAGATACTGAATAAGTTGAAACATAAATGACAGCATAAAATGCGAGGAAAACGACAGCAAACGAGCGAGAACACAAAAAAATTACATCAAAAAGGAAAATACGTTTGGAGAGGCCTAAAATTTGAAAGCCGTGAAACCGGCTTTTAGTACTTGAACCTTTGCGAGCTAATTGCAGCTTAATTAGCGAGTTATAGATTTTCTTATGTTTCAAACACTTGACAAACCGACTATTGCGGTTTGATTGGACACAAAGACGTAAAATATAAGTGTATATTGAGTGTTTCCCAATTTGTGACAAAAATTTCAAATTTTTTGAAACATTTGTAAAATCGCCGGAATAAAAAATTGGGCCGATATTTTTTGTAGTTTAAACGAGAGATGAGGGAGTAAAATTAAAGAGGAATGAGAAAAGTCGAGGACTCAATGCTGAAGCAATGGCAAACAACGTGAGAGAAGGCGTGGGAAGAAGGAGGAGGACGAGATGTTTGATCATTAGATGGTAAGCTAATGTTGAAAAAATAGAGTCAGCGCTTGATTGAATGTGCTGATGACTGTTCTTGCTTTCTCTGAGAAGATATAAAAACATATTCCAATGTTCGGAATGTTTTCTTGTAATCCATCTCAATACAATCGCCGAAAATTAAAAAATAATAGATTTATCTCTAACGGTATCGAACGTAAGAATGGTCTCAGCATTCTTGAGAAGGCGTGGACATTTTCATTTCGAGGAGACATCGGCAACTTTTCCTAATGTTACGATTGGGAGATGTCTTCTGCGTCTTTAGCGAGTAATTCAATATTTAACGACGTGTGGAACAGGTAAATTTGCGATCAATTCCACTTCGAATCCTGGGACTCAGAATGATGATGATCTGGGTTCGCATCTGGCTTGATGATGATATTACGCACACAGGTCGAGAGGAAGAGAGATGGAAGGAGATTCTCATATTGCCGCAGAAATGATAATCAAGCGGGATTTTAAGGGAGTGATTAAACTGAATGCATGAAACACAAGCCGGTGTCCACTGTGGAAATCCTTGCAATCACTTGAGACTCCACCGGAGGATTGTAGAACGTTCGCATGAACGGAGATACTAGGAATATTGTGGTCATGAGGAGTAATTCCAAGGAGAGGATGAGCAGTTTCATAGAAGTTCTTGCTTGAATAGTGTTTATTGTTTCCCATGAATAAATGAAACGCGGCTGAGTTGATGTAGGCAACTGAAAGAGAAACTGATCTTAGAACAAATAGCAAGGAATAAAAAGGCAACAGAAGCGAGCATCACGAAGGAAAGGATAAGTGAGAGGAGCCAGGCCTGGCTAGGTGTGGGAAGTCAAACAATGGAAAGGAAGAAATGGAAACAGCAGGTAGCAAACTGTGTGTCTGTTTCGATATTTCAAGCTATCAGAGCACTCATTCGAGGGTTCGTTCGTATAATTTCCGTTCATGTGTAGCAACTAAATGTAATCCAATTTATCCGCCTGGTACACTCAGAGTATTACTTAGAAAAGTGAATTGGATCTCGTTCTGCATCTGTTTAATTGAGGTGTCCAGAGCCTTCGATTTTTTTGACATTTGTCATTGACGCTCGTACATTGTTTAGCATCCGAACGATTGGAGATTCAGGAGCCATCGAAACACCTGACAAAGCTTGCTTTAAGAAAATAACACGGAAGTGCTAACCTTGCGGTGATTTTGTTTTATGTGCGGCATTCGAGCAAATTATCCGGTACTGAGTTGATGTAGACAACTGAAATTGAGGTATTATCAATCGCAATATTACAGAAGGCAAGCAGAAGAAGCGATGCGAAGGTAGGACTGAAGAAAGAAGAGTTGGAGAAGTCAAACAAAGGCAGAGGCAAGAAGAAAGAAGATACTTGTGAGTATGAGCGAGGGGGGGGGGGGCGGAAAGGATCTAACGGAGTAGTTGCGTGGATGACGAATGATGATTTTCAGATTTATCATTTTTTCAGTTAACCGGACTTTCTATTCGAAAATTCTATTCGTGACAATGGTGCTTTAACGTGTGCGGAGCATTTGTGCGAGTACGATTGATTCTCCTATACAGCATGCTTGGAGCAATGATCACTCCGCATGTGCCATGTATCAACAAGGCCATAATACAATGGAAGAAAGCAGGAATGAGGCAGAATGAGAGAGGATTGGGCTAGGCAAACAATGGAAGAGGAAGAGGCAAAGATGAGGCCCAGGAGAAGGCATCAGTTGATGAATGCATCGCAGATGAAGCTGTTGTTTATCCAATAAGTAGTCGGATACAGAGTGGAGTGACGACTCTCATCTGTGCATTTGTATGATTGCAATGAAATGTCAACCGTTATCATTACCTTGTTGATTGTTGATTAGAAGAGTTTTTAGGTTTGCACAAGGTACTCCAGAGTTGATGTAGACAACTGAAATAGGAATTATTGATATTAATTGAGGGGAAAGACGAAAAATGGAATAGTAGGCTCAGAAGGAAAAGAGAGAAGAAAATGTGGGAGGATTGGCAAACAAATGCGAAGGAGTAGATGGAGAGAAGGATCTTGAAGTAACTTGAGTTTGAATTGACGGAATTGACGGAGTCCATTGCAGTGGATATGATCATGAGAGCAGATATTGGATAGCTTCTTAACGAAGCTTGATTTCTGGAAAATATGTACTCGTTTTCCCCTCTCATTTGCATCAGTGGAGTCTCATCCAAGTCAAGATCACGTGAACTGAGAATAATTCAATTTATGGATCATTATCGTTACATTTCTCACGGTACATTCATGATCGTCACATTGATATTCAGGGGATCTTCGTCTATCAAGGTTGTGAACGACGTCTCGCATCTTGACCAGCACGCCTAGCAAGGTCACCACTCAGAATGTGAACATTTCATAACTCTGGACTGTTTGACATGGACGACCGTGAAAAGAAAGAAAGGATCTGCGAAGAAAATTTGTCAATGAACCAATTCAGTTGAATCCTTACCATTTTGTTGATGAAATTGTTCCACGCGTCGAAGAGATTACGCAATCGAGTTGGTGTAGACAACTGAAATAGATCATCAAGCTTTCAAATCATATCGATCGTGAGCGAGAAAAACGAATAGAAACGTAGTAAAAGGAAAACGGAGTGAGAGAGGCCTGGGGAGGAAATACGAGACTCAGGTGGTGGCAATGTTTGGGGAAGAATGAGTCAGAAATCCCGCAACGACTTGCATGAACGAATCGCATAATCAATTCCGTCAGTTTCTGATAATGAACAGTAGTGATTATGAAGGTAAACATCTCTGATTAGTGTGTACTCAGCGACTTGTAATGAATGCAAATTCAATTTATCGTGTTCGCAAGCTGCAGCAACAACAGTGAGACGATCGGTATTTATTCCTTCACTCGAGACCGTTGCCCGTGAAAAAGGTGATCATGCTTCTTGCAATATTCGGAGCAGTTCGTTTCTGGATATTGGGAGTACGAAATGTTTCGAAGAAGTTCAAACAATCAATGAATTCGATGCTCTCCTCTCGCCAGTGATTGAGATTTCGAGTTTCGAGTTGGTGTAGACAACTGAAATGCTCATTTTCTATGATTACTGAATTTCTAAGCGCAAATCGCGGAATAGAATTGAGCACTCAGAGGAGCAGTACAAGAAAGGAATTGAATTGGGAAGCATGGGCAAACAAAGGAGAGGAGTGGTAAGAGGAAGATGAGGAGTTGGTAGGCGTAATGAGGGTTGTTGAGATATTTCCATTTTTATGTGTTCAGACAAAAGGAGGAGATATCTACCCATGTCCCAGGCGTGCACAATTTGCTACAAGAAGTTTATCGTTTTGGAGAAATGATGTCATTTTGTGAAACCAGTTCACGGAACAGAAATAATCCAATTTATCAGTACGCACAGAGCTCTTTCAATGTCTAGATCAATGGACTCGGTCTTCGTTCAGCACGCGTCGAAATTTGGACTCCAGAGAATGAGACTATCTCTCCTCTCATTGATTGAATCCCTCTGCTTTCGGTATAAATCGCTAATCGGGAATTCATACAGCAATCGAACTCGGTGAGCTGGCAAAGAAAAGTATAAGAATTTTTATGCTAAATTGAGACTTACGTCATATATTCGGAATATTTTTCAGCTCGAAATCTTATTTTTAGTGATCATAGAGATGCAAAATAGAGCACTGTAGAGTTGATGTAGACAACTGAAACGAGCACATTTTCAAGAGCAAAGTAACTAACAAGGAAACAGAAGTAAAGAAAGAATGAGAAGGAAGGACTGAGAGAAGGAAGGATGTAGAAGTCAAACAAAGATGGGAGAGAGAGGCCTGAATTCGGGAGAATTGGCAAACAACGAGGAGGAGAAGATGGTAAGGGATAAGGGGCACTAGGTGGATAAAAAAGGTCGAAGTATTGAGAAACATTGAGCCGTCAAACGAGATGATTATTTTCATCAGTGCATGTTATGAAGCTGCTCGTTTACGAACGTCATTTTGAGTCTGTCATTGTGTGTCTTTAGCGTGTAATACAATCAATATTTATCGGCATATTGAGCTCCTGCGTAACTGATTGCTACCGTTTCACTGAGCATGTGTTAGCAGAGGAATGATAGGATATTTGAGGAAGATTTAAGACACATTCAAGAATGCTAAATGGTCATTATTTCTTTTTCTTTGAGAACCTCAATTCAGGGTAGAAACGCACCAAAATGATATAAATTGTAGCTTGTTTGCTGGTTCCGAAATGCGCATAATCGAGTTGATGTAGGCAACTGTAATTTGGATTTTAGAAGCGGTATTAGCAAAGAATAAGCGAAGACACAACGAGTGAAGTGAAGAAGGAGAGAGGAAGGATGAGTAAGTCAAACAAGGTAGGAGAAAGAAGACATCAAAGACCACGAGGAAGTTATCGGGGGTTTGCAAATTCTCACACACGGAACATTGATACAGCGTCAATAATCAATACTAGATTTGTGATAAATTGTAGACATTGCGGATATTTATCAGCCAGAATTTTGCTGAAACATTTATCGTATGCATGTATTTTTATAACCGAATAAGCAGAATACAACAATTTATCGGCCATCATGATGATGTTATCATACGCCACAGAAATGGTGATCGTATGGTACGTATTATATTGTCGCATCGACTACATGTATGGTATGCAATCGGCATCCACTGTCCTAATAATCGCTTTAGACTCCATCGCAGGATTGTACGACGCAAGCAGAAACGGCGATCCTAAAGATATTTCGGTTATGAGAGAAAAGGAGGAGTAGATCCCACCTGTTATTCCATGAATCTTGAACAGGTGAAACGCGGCTGAGTTGATGCAGGCAACTGAAAGGGAAACTGATTTATGAACATATCGCGAAGGGCAAAAAGGGTCATGGCAACAGTAGCGAGCATTACGAAAGAAAGAACAAGTGAGAGGAGCAAGGACTGGTGAGTCGTGTGAAACAATGTGAGGCGAAAATTTTTCTGACCGGCGAGAGAGCATAGCGAAATGAGAGGCCGTAAAATTTTCGCCCAACCATGCAAGGCAAACAATGAAAAGAAGGAAGTGGAAGTAGCAGGTATCAAATTGTGGAAGTGCCTGTTTCATTTCAAGCATTCGAGCAATGTGCCATCAGAGCACTCATTCGAGGGTTCTTTCGTATAATTTCCGTTAATGTGTAACAACTAAATGTAATCCAATTTATCAGACTGCCACACTTTCAAGATTACTTTGAAAAGTTGATTGGATATTTTCTGCATGCGTCTAAGTTTGGAGTCTAAAGGCTGCGACTTTCATGTCGATCGTTATTAACGCCCATGCATTATTTAGCAGTCGAAACGATAGGAGATTGAGGAGCCGCCAAGAACCTGACAATGCCCATGTTACGAAAATATCAAGGAACTGCTAATTTTTTTTTATTTTACGTGCGAAATTCAAGAGAATTATCCGGCACTGAGTTGATGTAGACAACTGAAATTGAGGTATTGTCGATCGCAATGTTACAGAAGGCAAGCAGAAGAAGCGATGCGAAGGTAGGACTGAAGGAAGAAGAGTTGGGGAAGTCAAACAAAGGCAGAGGCAAGAAGAAAGAAGATACTTGTGAGGATGAGTTAGTGCCGGAGAGAAATTAAGGGCCTTATAGAAGATATAAAGGAGATCCAGGTTTTGCATTTGTGACGAATGACATTCGTATTTCAGTTTTGTGTACTTTGCGTTTGTGCGTTCTTCATCGTATCTCTTTCATGTCATGACCACATGAGCTGATAAAATAATCATTTATCATTCATTTATCGGCAATTGTTGGGAACTTGTTCACGATGAATGAATGCACGTCATAAGGACCAACGCATCTCCGTCCATGAAGCGCACGATGTCTCGCATCCCGACGAGTATGCTTAGCATTATCATTACTCCGAATGAGAACATTTCGTAACTCTGGACTGTTTGACCTGGACGACAGTGACAAGATAGAAAGAAAGGAACTGCGAAGTTAATTTGTTAATGAACCAATTCAGCAGAATCCTTACCTTTTTGTTGATGAAATTGTTCTACTCGTTGAAGAGATTACGCAATTGAGTTGATGTAGGCAACTGAAATACATCATCAAGCTTTCAAATCAAATCGACCAAGAGCGAAAAACGATGGGGAATCGTAGGAAGAGGAAAGATGGAAGTGAGCGAGGCCTGGAGAGGAAATACGAGACCCTGTGGGTACAATTGTGCCACGGAGTGAATTAGAGAGAGGAATAAGAGGGAGGGGAACTCCGTTCTCCGGATAGACAACCCTACTCAAAACTCTTCTCTGTGAATTAGGTTATTGCGGTTCCTGCTTGTGTATGTTAATGTTTCACTCGTTAAAGACATTAGTAAATCCAATTTATCATCATCGTCCGAGAACACTATGATATCTGTTAGGGCACACTGCTCGTCTTATTCATCAGCACCGTTCAATCAGTCTCTCACGATCTCTTCCAGTGGTCTTGTTTCGAGTGGGTTTCGACGGAACAAGGCATTGTAGAATATCTGAGACTTGAAGTGCTCGACACAGGGAAGATAAAGAAAGTCTTCCCAACTTGGTTTGAAACGATTAGTTTTTGATGTTCGCTGATTGCCACAATGGAGTTGATGTAGACAACTGAAATTTTTTGTTGAGAACGTAAAATAAGAAAGAATCATGAATGAGAGCAATAGATGTACACGAGAAGCAAGAAGACAAGCCTTGAGTAATGGAGGATTCACAAACATTGGCGAGGCGAAGAGGAGAAAGAGGACGAAGAAGAGGAAAGAGGAGCATGAGTCATAAGAGGATACGACAATTTTATTCGATCAGTTGGTGCAAAAGTTGGTACATGTGGGACGACATTAGTTAGGCGTCTTTATCTTTATTCAAATAGTGATTGTCTTGTATCGATGTGGACGATAATGAACCGGTGTATGTCAGTTAGTCATCAGTATGATTATTCCTATCAAGAAGTATAGAATTTGCTGGTTCATTCGGTCAGAGAAGTATAGGCGAACGTGAAATTGATAGTTCATGTCTTCTCGAGGTGCGAGGGTGAGTTCCTGCATTGGTTTGCGTTGACGAGAATAATCACGAACAGAAAGAAAAATCAGAAAATACGATCTTACTCGATTCTTATGTTATTCATGATTCGATTCGGTGCAAAAAGGAGTCAGAGTTGGTGTAGACAGCTGAAATACATTCTCAAAATATTAAACCAAATCGATCGTGAGCTCGAAAGAGACAGGAAGAGGATGCATCGAAGCGAGAGAAGTCTCGAGAGGAAATTCGAGAGCCAGTGGAAGGTAATGTTTGGCGAAGACTGAGTCAGAGGTATGTACAACAATGCATGGGCATTTAATCGGAAAGAAGAATGAGGGAATTCGAGTAATCAATATTGACATGGACTAGAACCCCCCCCCCCCCCCATAATCATTTGTTTCTCACTTTGAGAAAGTGCTTCTTTCGCGAAATAGGGAGGTTACACAAGACTAAAAATACAATTTATCGTGTTGTTCATCGAGCACATGTACTGACGGAACCAAAAGAAAGCCTATTAGATTCCTTTGCCATTCACGTTTGTCCGAACATAGTCCAAATCGGTACCGTGGCTGTCCAACTTGTATCTCTGTGGCTGATTTATCCATGAATGTAACTTTATTACGATGAATAGGCTTGAGAACGGCATCTGGAATTGTCGTTGTCATGTTCACTTTCCTTGAAGATATGAACACAGAGTCAAAACGAACAAAGCTTTCCGAAGTGATATTGGTAAATTGATTGCTCATTTTGCAAAGATAGCCATCGAGTTGATGTATACAACTGAAGTATGTCATTCTCGATTATAACTGTACGATAAGCAAGTGATGAAATATAAAAAATTGGGGCTAGAAGAGACAATGAGAGAAGGTGAAGAAGAAGAAGAAGGTGGATGAAGGATTGGCAAACAAAAAGAGAGACGAAGAAGGAGATGGAAGAGCAGTCTTAAGAATAGGAAGATTCTGGATAGAAGTAGCTTCAATAGCTGTTTGGACAATCTTTCATGCGAGCATTTTCACTGAGATCAGTATTCGTTGAATTTGAATAAAGATCGCAAATAGTCTGCTTTATCATACAATGAATTATCACCGATGTCTTGCAATTAAAAGTTTTTCGACAACTTCTTATTGATCATTTCAATTATCTTCAGATTAGATATACGAGCGACGTAGGTTGATAGGCAAAGGAGTTGTGAACTCCTGTGAACTATTATTTGATTTCAGAGCAAGCATTCGTCATTCTCACTTCATTGGAAATAACTGTTGCATGGTGCTCAATAATTTTGAGGGAGTTGATGTAGACAACTGAAATGGAACCTGTTATACAGAAAATCGAAAAAAATTCGGAGCGAAAACGCATCGAAAGAAGCCAGGAGTGAAGGAAGAAGAAGGAGAAGATAGAATAGACAAACAATGCCCCGAGCCAAAATGAAGGAAGTAATGTTAAGTAATTAGAGATCCTGGTGAGAGAAACAAGTGATGATGTCTGTGTAGTTTATAGTCGTTCATTGTAGCTTAGGGACATTTATCAAACTCGAAATCCGGTCTTCCGGCGAAAAGCGAGTCGAAGGCTGTCCTCGACTAATGGTTGAGTGTTCACAGTGTACATCATGTGCTACGATACTACTTGAGAAGAAATAATATAGTTTATCAGCATCGGTACATGCAGCCTACAAACAATGAACGCAATTTTTCCATAATAATGATCGTTCTACTGAATCAGAATCCTGTCGTGATGCGCGCTGAATACTCGTGACGGGATCTTTCTGTCTTAGTGATCCATCAGGTTGCCTTCGCTTCTTGATGGAGAGGATAACTACCGGCACAGATGTCTGCAAAGGTGGAATATTATGGTATACCTCTTTAAAAATCTCTTAAAAAACTGCTCACAAAGTTATGGTTGACATTCCGCTCACTTCACTTTTGAAATATTTGCGTAACTGAGTTGATGTAGACAACTGAAATATTTATTTTTCACCAATGAACGTGAACGTAACAAGTAAGAGATATTGAGATAGATAGAGGGCTCTGAGGAGCAAAGGGAGGAAACGAGGCCTGAATTCGGGAGGATTGGCAAACAAAGGAGAAGTAGTGAGGGAAAAGGGGACCGAGGTGGTGGGAGTAGATTGAAGATTGGTGAATATTCTGAGGCCATGCTCAGATCCAAGTCATTTATCAGACATTACAACTGTGAATCAAATATATTTATCATTCAATAATACATATGCACAGGATAAGTTGTTCAAAGGATTAGAGAACACCCAGTTTCAAGCAAAAGTGGCTTGCGGTTGGTAAGAAATCCTCTGTCAGTGACACGGTCACTTTAGCGTGGAGGTAGAAGATTTGTTCTGAAGATTCCGCTCAAGCGAGGAAATATTGTGTAAATTGTTCTCTGATACTGATTGGTGGTGGGGAAAACGCTTGCTGGAGTTGATGTAGACAACTGAAATGTGGTGTTTTATCACCTAAAGAGCTACGGTTAAGATTATGGAAACAGAAGGAAAGAGAAGGGGTTTGCTCGTCGATTTGTCGGAGAAAGTGAAGAAGAGGCATGAAATTTGAGTTGCGAGACCTGGGTAGAAGCCTTGGTGATGAGTCACACAGCTCCCGCTATTCAATTTCATGCCACGAACACTTGATGTTTGGGCAACTCCTCGATCTTTATTGACAATGATCGTACACGGAATAAATTCAATTTATCACCGATCTGTATAATCAACATTTCGTTGATGGCTATGACTCCACATCTACTCGTTACTGCGAGCTGATTTGTTCGAATGATTTTCAGAAGAAGAGAAATGGCCTCAGCGTCACTGCTTGTTTGGCAGTCCACGGGTAAGAAGATGAGCTGTAAGAAGTGCAAGTTGTTGAACAAAGATTAGTTCCCACCTCTGGAACTTGATTTTGTGTCGCCATTGATATCTCTATTTTTCAATGAATCGCAATTCACATGGAGCGAAATACTCGCGATCGAGTTGGTGTAGACAACTGAAATGCAAACTGTTAAGCAGAAGTGAAAATAATTTAGAGCGAAAGCATCAAGAGAAGCCAGGACTGAGAGAAGTAGAAAAAGAAGAGATTAGACAAACAATGCCTCGAGCCAAAATGAAGGAAGTAATGTGAGGTAATTAGAGACACTGATGGTTGAAACAACTGAGGATGTACTAATCATGCGTCGAAGGAGTCACAATTATTGACTGCAGATCATTGACTTTTTTCTGTCCGAGATTAGAATCCCATCAACAAGTTATTAGAAGAAAGAGATATTGATGGAATCCATGGCAGAATATATTTCTTCCTCACAATGAGCTTTTGTATTAGCGAGAAGTATGGGTGTTCATTATGTGCATCAACTGGTAGAGAAGGAAACACAATTTATCGATATCATTGTCACAAACAGCTTGGATTAGATGAAACATGTTTTTTTTATATTGTCCATGAACGTGTAGCCATTTGTCATCTGAGCATTGAAAACGTAGCTCTTTTCCATCGAAACTTATGTGGGGTAGGAAGACTGAGGCCGACCTATACAAGTATTGAAAATTATCAGTCGTTAGTTGAGCAAGAAAACTTACGAATTTCATTTTAACTCCATTCACTGATGGCATATTTGCGCAACTGAGTTGATGTAGACAACTGAATTAGATAAATCGATACTATTCAAAGTGAAACAACTCGTGAAATAGGGAAAAAGATGCCTTGTCGAAGCTATGGATGGAGAGAAAATGTGCATTCAGAAGTGTTGGCAAACAAAAGGAGAAGCGGAGAGATGAGGAGGCGAGTTCTCACGAGCATTCGATATCTGTACATCCCATCATTGATTATTGGCAAAGAATGCGAAGCCAATTAAGATCATTGTCATGGTAGAGAAGGACATGGACATGGCTATTATCTTCCTAATGGAAGCTTTCCAGTAGCTAGAGGAGGCTGAGTCAAACTAGAAGGCGATGGAGAGGATCGAAGAAGGAGAGGGAGTGACAGAGGAGAGGTAGGCGAGAATATGAAGAACGAGGAAAAAATCAATGACCTTAAGAATTTGTCGATTCTTTGCAGTGTCACACATAACATTGATTTGAATACAATTTATCAGAAATGAGAAGTTACGGTCTTTCCATGGGTACCGAACGAAGATCATTTTGCATAATACAGTATTCCCTCATCAGGTTAGTAGATTAGGAGCAATCGCCCGAATTTCAAAACGAAGTGGTGTTATACGTCGAAGTCAAGCCGATCGAACGAGCCAATGAGTTGATGTAGGCAACTGTAAAGCACACATTATTTTATTAAGGCTCGCAGGCAAATAATATCGAGAGAAAGCATCAAGAGATGCAACGTAAAAGCTGACTACTGGCTTCATACAAGTCAAACAGAGAGGTGAGAGGCGTGCATGGAAAAGAAAGACGATACCCAGTTGCCTAGTAGGCGAATATGATTCATTGTTATCGTCGATGACAAGCTAAAGAACATGAGAACATGGCGTGCATTGACAAGGAGAAACAATTCAATTTATCAGCATCGGAGCATGCCGCTCACAAACAATGAATGCAATGTTATCCATTGATAGTGATTGTTCCGATAAGAGAATAAACGGCATTGGCACAGATGTTGAACTCTTAGCTCTCATTCTATCGACACTTGAGCGTGACGTGGGAAGATATAGGCAGATTTCTGCAAACTTGGACCATAATTCAATAAATCTAGCAATATACTTACGAATTTGTCTGCTTATCAGAAGTTCACTTTACTTTCGAAGGGATATCGTTATTGAGTTGATGTAGACAACTGGAATGATTTATATTCAACAATTGAAAGGAGAGTAACAGTTGGGGAAAAGGACACAGGGCTCCGAGGAGTTAAGGAAGGATGCAAGGTCTGAATCCAGGAGGATTGGCAAACAATGGAGAAGTGAAGAATAAGAGGTGGGAGAAAGAGACATAGGTGGAGGAAGTATCTGGCTCGAAGGAGCTTCAGTGAAAATTTCGAGAATATTTCGCGCGGAACAAGTCAATATTTGTTGATTGTGAACAAGCAACATAATAATCTCTTTATCTTGCAATGAATTATCACTGATATAATTCGATTGTGTATAAGACGTTTATTGACAGGACCCTGTTCTCCAACAGAATCTGATGAATTTACCAGAATAGATAAGTGACGAACACGTAAGTCTCTCACGAGTGCTGCAGAAAAGTATATGTAAAACCACTGCGAACTATATTTCGATTTCAGGGGACATTCTTACCTGATTTGAAACAATAGATGCATGGTGCTCAAAGATTTTGAAAGAATCAGGCAAAAGAGTTGATGTAGACAACTGAAATCTCGTTTTTGAAAGATATAGAGAAGAACAATGAAAGAAATAGGCTTCGAGGAGCCATCTGAGAAAAAGAGGAGTGAATTCAGAAGCATCGACAAACAAAGGAGAAACGAGGAAGAAGAGGAAGAGGAGACCTAGGTGGAGGAAGTTTCTGGATAGCAGTAGCTTCAAGCAACAGTAATTTTTTATTTGAACGAAGAACTTTATAAATAATCTGCTTTATCATACAAGTTGTACTGTACATTATACGTATATTAACATGACCTTGTTCATTATTGTGACGATCTCCGGGCCACATAGTTTGTTTGAATGATAAACAATTGGCGCATAGTGAATGAATGTAAGATCCTGCGAACGATAAGCCGATTTTATGAAGATGAAATCGTGATTCTCACCTGATTTCAAGCAATTTTTGAGTTGGAATGGGCTGAAGGAAGAAGAAGGAGAGGATAGATTAGACAAACAATGCCTCGAGGCAAAATGAAGGAAGTAATGTGACGAAATATGAGATCGTGGTGGATGAAACAAGTCGATGGAGTCACAGTTATTCTTGCATTTCAAAATCATCGCAAAGTCTTCAGTATTTCTAACGAATCAAAGGCTCGGGCTCTCATTGCATGTATCTTCATATTTGTATGTCCTCCATGCAATGAACTCATGCATTAAAATGTTTGTTCAGTATGTGCTGCATGCCCACAGATCGAGAAGAAACAATACAATTTATCGCCATTCTCTTCATAGACACTAGGGACGCGATGTCGATAACACTCTTGAATTATCACAAGTCATGAACTACCGAACAGGATGCCAGCCACCGGAATAGTCGGTCAGGAGAGCTTCGTACAGATTAGCTGAGAAAACGATCGTATTGCATTACGTAATCGAGTACTAAGTTCACCTCACCAAAAATGTATGTGCATAAACTTGAGGTGCGTTCACTTCAATTTTCGAAATTCGATTGAGTTGATGTAGACAACTGGAATGATTATTTGTTTCAACAACGGAAGTGATCGTAACAAGTAAGAAATAGTGAGATAGATAGTGGGCTCTGAGGAGCAAAGGGAGGAAGCGAGGAGTGAATTGAGGAGGATTCGCAAACAAAGGAGAGGAGAGATGGTGAGGCAAGAGGAGACCTACTAAGTGAAGGAGTAGCTAAAAGTAGTAGTTGATGAATACTTCGAGGCCATGTTCAGTTTCGAGTGATTTATCACACAATAAAACGCAAATTAAATATGCTTATCTTTCAATAAGACATGAACACTGGAAACAATGCTTAAAGGAATAGAGGGCAACCGGATCGTGGCATACGTCAGAGGATATCCGTTCGACTGCTAGTGATTGGAGCAAATACTACCGCTGAAGTGTGTGGCGCTCTCTTGAATGGACTAGTGATGGTTGTAGAGATCCTGTTCAAGCAAAATTATTCTCCCGGAAAGGAAACTTGCAGAACAACTATCCAACCTGATTTCTACATAATTTAGAATGCTGAAATCAAAACTTGATCCAGTAATGCATGCTGGAGTTGATGTAGACAACTGAAATAAGAAGTTTACCAGAAGGTAACTGAAAGATCTGCGATAAAGATGCACAGAGGGAAGAGAGGAAGACAAGGAGAAGAAGGACCAGCTCAAACAATTGAAGCGAAACTTGGAGGAGAATTGGGAAACATGAGACCCTGATGGAGGCAATGCCAAGTGGTGAGTCACCAGATGAGTCTCTGATATGCATTACTTTAATCGACTTTCCATTCTCTCCCAAAGATGCATTTTATCTTTACTAATCTGTTAGGAGTAATGCTTTATCGTTGCATTCAATTCACGAACTCGCTGAGCACGTTCACTAGGGATGGTGTTCCCTCTCGACGCGCTAACGTTGCCAGTGTGATGATCGAACGTGTACTTTAAAGATATTCCGACCATTACACATCCTGATAGGTGCAGGGAGATCAGTGCACATTCAGCAATCATCGACTAATGCTCCACACCGTCTTCTTCGCATTGATCCCCCACGGCCTGCGATTTTATCAGTCAATTCGCAATTTTTTAATCAGACAGGTACCATCTCGAACTTTTTCGGTTGCTATGGAACGGTTTCTCGACGAAATTCTGATTCGCAGTTAACTTTGGAGAATATCGCTATCGAGTTGATGTAGACAACTGAAACGATTATTTCATGGAACTGTGAAGAATGCAAATGAAAGAAAGAAGAAAGCGAAAATAGAAGCCAGGACTGAATACTGAGTGATTGAGGTAGTCAAACATGCAAAGTTAGAGGAGTGGGAGGAAATAGGAGTCAAAGGTAGCAGCAAGGAGAGGTGTTTGATGAGTTACCAGTCGTCGATATGGGTAGTATGCGTTTATCGACAACCGATACAAGGAAGAGAAACAAGTAGCACTGTGACGCATCGTAATTGCACATCTGTGATTTGTCTCAAACTTGTTCTACTTTGTCCTTCTCATACTGATCTGCTTCCATTCAAATATTATTCGCTCCCGATCTTAGCAGCACGATTTGAATGCAATTCTTGATCGAGTTAATCGTTCGGTTTAGCAGTTCCCAGCTGTAGAAGAGAAATGAACATCAGCTAAAGTTGGATCTTTAAATTTTATTGATTGGAGTGGAAAACTTGCCTGAACTTCGATTCATCCTAATTCTGAATTGTGCATAGATTTGCTGCGATTGAACTGATGTAGACAGCTGAAATTTCATTTTAAAAAATTGGATTAAAGAAGCTGAAGGTGCGAGAAACGGAGGCTTTCAACATGTCGAGCGACTTCAGAAGGATTGGCAAACAAGAGAGAGGAGAAGAAGGAAATGACCTAGGTGGAGGAAGTATCTGGGTAGCTTCAAGCAACAACAATTTTTGATTTGAACGAAGTACATTATAACCTTCTTTATCATACAATGAAATTTCTCCGATGTCATGCATTTGTACATAAATTGTTCATCATTGTGATGTTCTTCGGGCCAATTGATTTGTGTATGATTTGTGTTCCGTTGGCGCATCGTGAATGAATGTAAAATCCTGTGAACTAGAACTTGATTTCAGAAAATGAAATCGATATTCTCACCTGACTTCAAGGACAAGATTTTCATGCATTCCTGTCAATGATTTTGAAGGAATCATGCAATGGAGTTGATGTAGGCAACTGAAATTTGTATTAGTTCTTGTAAAGTAAAAAATAAAAATTCCAAGAGACGACTAAACGAGAGAAGCCAGGACTAAAAGAAGAAAAAGCTGATGATGGAATAGACACACATTTCTTCCGGCCCTAAATGAAGGAAGTAATGTGAAGTAATATGAGACACTGATGGTTGAAACAATTGAGGATATATCAGTCATGTGTCAAAGGAGCTACACTCATTGCAGTTCATCGAACGGTATTCCATTCTGCGAAAACGAGTCGAAGTCGTCTGCTCTCTTTTTGCAACAATGGCAAGCCGGTGTATTCACTGTGTACATCATGTGCGAATTATTGAGAAGATACAATACGATTTATCAGCTTCTTCACACGCATCCCACAAGCAACGAATGGTGTACTCTGTTCTATAATCATGATTCTTCCGTTGAAAATGTGCTTGGCCCCTCAACGGTCGAAAAATGTCATTCGCCCACTGTCAGGATGATGTCTTGCAGAAGAATAGGGGAGCTGAGACAGACAGCTGCAAGTTAGGAAATTAGGTGATGAAACCCAACGTCATCCAAATACACTTACTAAGGTCATTGATTTCAATTTTTACAGTAATCTCGACTATTTTGCGTTACTGAGCTGATGTAGACAACTGAAATAACATGTTTAAAACAATTAAAGTGAAAGAAAATTAGGAGATGGTGTGATAGAAGGCTCTGAGGAGCAAAATGAGGAAGCGAGGTCTGCATTGAGGAGGATTGGCAAACAAAGGAGAAGAGAGAGCAAAGAGAGGATCGAGGTAGTGGGAGTTGCTCGAAGTAGTAGTTAATGAATACTTCGAAGCCATGCTCAGTTTCGAGACATTTATTAGACGATAAAAATGCGAAACAAATGTATTTTTCTTTCAATATGACATATGCACTGGATATAATGTTCAACGAATTAGAGAACAACTTTATTGTTGAACTCGCTGCTAAGTAGCAACAACTTCAGTAATGGAACGCTTTCTTTTGCCGCTGAAGTGCCTGGCGCTTTCTTGAATGGTCTAGTCATGGTTGTAGAGACTAGCTTCCTGCGGAAGCTGCGCCCTCCGGGGGCGCCTGCCGCGGGCTGGGGCTCGCTACGCTCGCCCCCTTCGCGCTCCGCCGCGGCTTGCCCCCTTCGGGGGCGCGCCGACCGCTCCGCGCGACGTGCACGGCCACGAATAACCCTCCCTCCTCTCCCCTCTCCCTCTCCCTAATTGGATCATCTCTCCCCTCTCTCCTTTATTGCTTTTCGCTAATCGAATCAAAATCGCCAAAACGCGAGTACGAAAAAATATCGAAACTCCTCTAGTTATAGGCCGATCCTGTACAAGCGAAATTATTCTAACAAAAAGGAAACTTGCAAACAACTATCCAACCTGATTTCTACATAAATTGTAATGCTGACACCAAAACTTGATCCAGTAATGCATGCTGGAGTTGGTGTAGACAACTGAAATGAGAAGTTTACCAGAAGGTAACTGAAAGAACTGCGATGAAGATTATGGAAGTACACCGAGGGAAGAGAGAAAGAAACGGAGTAGAAGGGCCAGCTCTAACAATTGAAGCAACAATTGGAGGAGAATTAGGAAACATGAGACCCTAGAGGAGGCAATGCCAAGTGGTGAGTCACCGGATGAAGGCTTTGATATTCATTATTCAATTCAATTGATTCGCTCACGGATGGTAATCGATTTTCCATCCACGCTGAATGAGGTGCGTCATCTCTCCTCATCTGATACTATGAATCCACTTGACATGTCATGAATATGAATTAAAAAAACAAGTTTATCGCTACATTCAATTGACGAACTCGGTGAACGTTGTGATTAGAAATAGAGCTCCCTCTCGACGCGCTCACGTTGCCAGTGTGATCAATCGTTTATGTACATCAGACGGATGACCTTCCATAGATCTGGAGGGAAATCAGTGCTCATCCGGCCCAGTTAACGCAGCGTTGGATTCCGTTGTGGGGAGACGAGATAAAAAAAGGCCTGGATTTTAGTGTACAATTTACAGTTTTCAAATAGACGGTTACCATCTCGTACTGCTTCCTTTTTGTTATGGAACGGCTCTCAATAATATTTTGATTCGGAGTTGAAATTTGGCGATAGCTTTACGGTGGAGTTGGTGTAGGCAACTGAAATGATTATTTTAAGAAACGGTATAGAATGCGAATGGGGGGGAAGAAGAAGAAGAAGACGAGGAAAAAGAAGCCAGGACTGGGAGATAGAGGTAGTCAAACATGCAAAGTTAGAGGAGTGGGAGGAAAGAGGAGACATAGGTAGTAGCAAGGAGAGGTGTTTGATGAGTTACCAGCCGTCGATGAGCCGCAATATTACTTGACAATCGAAATGTTCAAGAGAAAATTCAATTTATCATTGCCGACGATATGCATTTAAACAATATTGGATACCGTGCAATGTTAATTTGACATGACTGCATGAATAACGATATTCCTCTATGGAGTTTCATATCGATTCTGGTTTCCAGTACTTTTGACTCGCAATCTGAACGATTTCAGTAGAATCAAGTGAGCTTTTCGAGGATTCGTAATTGAACGGTGAATCTCTGTATTCGACGGAAGTGAATCTGAAATGGGTACAAATAAACTCAATGAAGAGTTTAACGCACTAGATTTACCAGGCTTTGCGAATGATATTATTATGTGAATTAATGAGAACATTATTCCGATGAGTCGGCGTAGACGACTGTAATACAGTTTATAAATGAGAGGTAGCAATAAAAAAGAAACACAAACGCGACATGGCAAAGGCCCCAACTGACTTCGTACAAGACAAACAAAGACACGGGAAAGAGTAAGAAGATACCCAAACACAGGCGTCTCTTTAGGCGGAAACATGTGTAATAGGTAGAGAACCCATAAATCTATTTCGTAATTTGTCTCATTGTTCTCATTGTATGAGTTAGACTTTTAGTAATACTCGGTGTCATCAAAGCAGAAGAGATTACAATCTTTTTATCGGTGTGTTTGTCGAATGGCATCTCGGAATCAGAATTCGTTTTTAGATTTCATTCGGACGAAATTGTTTCATTTATACGGCCATGAATGCGCAATTCTTCAACGAAAACGATGTACTGCCTGCAAAGTCTGTCCATTGTTTGTATCATCCCCTGCGAGTACAGTGGAACATTATTGACTACGATTCAGACATCTTATTACCTTAGCAACGTTATTCGTTGCCCTCCATTAATATTAATTATGTTATTGAAGTTGTAGATGAATTTTAATTGACGATGAAACGCCGTTGAGTTGGTGTAGACAACTGGAAATTCAGATTATTTTTTATAATAGACAGTGGCCGTGAATTCAAATGAAATAAAGTAAAGGAGGAGCCCGGAGAAGTGAGGGCCGTGAGAGACTTAGTCAAACAAGCGAAGTTGGAGGAGAGGGAGGAAAGAGGAAACGAAGGTAGCAGCAAGGAGAGATGTTTGATGAGTTGCGAGCCGTCGATGAGCCCCAATGTTGCTTGATAAGTAAATGCGAAATTTTCGAGTTGAAATTCAATTTATCATTGACAAGTATACACTGTACGGTCGTGTTGAGAAATGCCGGAAGTTCATCGGGCACGACACGAGATTGTTTCCACTATCTAGTGTCAAAATGTCTTTTCTGACTGGCATATCTCTTGAAACGCTCTGTCGAAGTTAGAAGATGATGGATCGTCGAAATAGGCGTTATAATGCCAAATTTACGGCAGAGAGAAGCCTGAAATTGGTCCAATACCCCTTCAGATTGAGTTGAACTCACAAGCCATACTATTCTGTGTGTTCGAAGCATAGGAGAGGATGCTATACATTGAGTTGATGTAGACAACTGAAAATCAAATTGATTGGTCATCGCTGGAAGCAAAAGCAAAGGAGAAGGAAAAGATGTCAAGACTGAATACTGAGCGAGTGAGGTAGGCAAACAAGCGAAGTGGGGGAGTGGGAGGGAAGAGGATACTTAGAGAAAGCGATGCTTAGTGAGATAACACCAATCGATCCCAGTGTTGTTCAATGTTTATCTGCGTCGTACAAGTTGTTCAGAGAAATTCAATTTATCATTGGAATGTTCTGAGCCCGCCAGTATTGGAAAATGGCTGTAGTCGATCAGACAAGACCGGAGCGTAACTTGGTCCTTTCTCAATGGACAGTTTGACATTAAGTTGTTGAAGAGGTCTGGGAATGTTACGCTGAACCTCGATGAGGATGCATCATCCAAAAATCCACTGTGGAAACGCGATATGGAGGAACGGAATCTGAAATTACTCCAATACTCCGTCAGATAAAATTGACCTCACAAGGCGTTTGTTCTTGTTCCATTCTGCAAAATAGAAAGAATTTCGCTCCATTGAATTGATGTAGGCAACTGTAAGGCAAGGTTCGTTGAAAAATATGTTAACCATGAAAAAATAGGGCACAAAACGAAAAAGCAACATGACAAAAGCCCTCAACTGCCTTCGTGCAAGTCAAACAGAGGTGTGGGGAGGAGTAAGAAGATAGACAGGCATAGTCATGCGTCTCACGAGGAGGAAACATGCGTTATGAATGGAGAACCCATTAATCTATTTCGTATTTTGTCTCATTGTATGAGTTAGACTTTTAGTATTCGGTGTCATCAAAGCAGAAGAGATTACAATATTTTTATCGTTCTTGTCCGGGAAGTATTTCTCGAAATCAGAATTCGTTTTTGGATTTAATTCGAACGAATTGGTTTCATGTATACGACTATGAAACCCAAAGGATTGGGAGAAAACGATGTGTTGCCTGTAAAGGATTTCCACTGTTTGTGGGTTCGAATTTCCTGCTCACTTTTTCAGATATATTCACAATTTGTAGTAAACGCTCATATCAAGCGACGGAGTTGATGTAGACAACTGGAAATTTGACTTTAGAATAATGTTATTGATAAAAACTCGAAACACGTAACAGCGATAGGGAAAGACAGGTCTCGAAAGTGTTGGAAGGAGAGGAAACTGGGCTGAATTCAGAAGGATCGGTAAACAAAGAAAGGGGTGGGAGTGGGAGGAAACCCAGGTGGAGGCAATGTTTGATGTCAGCTTCTTCATGACGTTTCGAGCTTATTACAATCTTTACACACTTTGTATTTCATTTATTCAATTTATCGATGAGAGAAATTGTTTCGAGTCTTCCTTTTTCTCTTCTCCTTCTTCAACAGACGTCTTAACGCAAGTTGCCGAATACCATAGAAACTCATCATACAGCAAGCTTGAATAGGTAACGATCGAAAACGATGCACCCAACTCCTGGTAGATTCATGCCCGTTCAGAACATACGTTTGGGCTACATTCTGCGAATACAGTAGATAATAATTAACTACAATTCAGACAGTTTGTTACCTTGAGATAATATTTTGCCGATGAACCAAAGATGTGAAAATGCGATTGAGTTGATGTAGACAACTGCAATTCCCGAATAATTTTACAATGAGCGTTGGTCATAAATTCGAAAGAACTAAAGTAAAAGAAAAGCAGAGAGAAGTGAGGACTGCGAGATAGAGGTAGTCAAACAAGCGGAGTTGGAGAAATGGGAGGAAAGAGGAGACCTAGTCGAAACATTGCGTGATGTTTGATGTGTATTCTGCTGTCGATAAGACTCAATGTTAATTGTATCAGCATCAGTATTCATCAGGAGTCGCGCAAAGCGTTGATCAGGAAAGTCGGGACCACTCTTTTTAGATATACTCCACCATAGGTTGTCCATACTCTGCCGTACGATGAATGTGATGAATGAATGTTACTTGATATTCTCATGTGTCATGCAATTGAGGTGGTCGTGTAGATATTCAATTTATTAGAGGCGACCAGGAAATGGGAAAATCTCAGGGAAACTTAGTAAAGTTCATATCGCAATGCATAGCAATCACGTATCGACCGAAGAACTAGTTTCTAGAAAACCATGGATACACAGGAATCACTACGATTCCGGTAATAAGTTCTTCGATATTCATCGTCGATAAAATTTGTGGCTCCTTGTGATCTACAGGAATAATAATGAAAAAATGCAACGGAATTAGTTCATTCGCACCATTTGTTTTCGACGTTTCTACTTCTTGATGGAGAAATCGAGTTGATGTAGGCAACTGTAAAATGTAAATTCGTTGAAAATGATAATAATGTAAAGATCAATGATAAACTAAGCAAGACGAGGCCCTGCTGACTTCGAATGAGTCAAACAAGGAGAAGAGGAAAAGGAAATAGGAGAATAGATGGAGGGAGAGTTTGATGGTTGATGCGCTAACTTCTACTTAGTGTGTCAAATGTGCAGCTAGACAGATTCTTCCATTCAATTTATCATCGAAATGAACGGCAGACTGTTATTGTAATTGTCAGAAAGCACTGGGCGGCCCGAATACCGCGGTTTCCTCTTCTACTGATGGATTCCATGATTGTGTTGATGGTTAATCGAAGCGTTGGTATCGTGGCCAGAACGATGCATACGAACTGCAATGTGCTGATATTGTCATTGTGATCCGAACGTATCACGTACTCTGAAAATATTGTTGTGGCCCGCCTGGCGCTGAAGATGGTAAGCAATTTGGAGCAATGATATTTTGATTTTCTGCTTGTGATTAGCGACCGAGTTGATGTAGGCAACTGTAAGAACGATTTTTCAACTGATAAAAGGAGAAGCAGAGAGTTAAGGGAGTTAGATGCATAAAAGAAGAAATGAAGAGAATTTGGCAGAACAAATAAAGGAAGCCAAGAGGCAGGTAAGATGAGGCCTAGAAGGATGCGAGAGGGTGAGTCATTCACGTCTCATCTGAACCATTCAAGAGTATTTATATTATATCGAAATCAATTAACTTTATTATTCGGTGCATTCATACATTCACAAATTGATACAGAACACGCTAAGATCAGCAAGATCCTCTACGGCAATCAAGTATCTCTCGGTCATTGCACTATCTACTGCGATTGGTTTGTGTCGGTTACTTTCTTCTTTTCGAAAGCAGAGGGATCATTTGGACCTGCGAATGCAGTAATCAATTTTCAACAGCTATTTTGATTACATTATTTGTATAGAACATATCCAGAGAAGTCGGTCTCCGTTGATCATATTAAACTGGTTTATGATTTTCTACTGTTTTGCGACAGGCTCGCTATTGAGTTGGCGTAGGCAACTGAAATTTATTTCATTCGTCATTGTTGAGAACACGTGAAAAGGAAAATATGTCAAGACTGAATACTGAGCGAGTGAGGTAGTCAAACAAGCGAAGTGGGGGAGTGGGAGGGAAGAGGATACTTAGAGAAAGCGATGCTTAGTAAGATATCAACGAGATACCAGGTGAAATTCAATTTATCATCATCGTCAAGAGGTTACAGTCCTCTCATCTCAGGGCATTTCGGAATAGTCTATGTTGCAGAGCGAAGCTACTTTCATTAGCAGACGATGACTGAGAGTTGGAGGCCGTGCACGTTACTGCATCGAAGATCGCGTGATCGCATGATTATTGCCAATGAATGCATTGTGGTGTTCAGTCCAATTGACGGAGGATCAAGCATGTGTCCGTTAGTGTATCGCTTTAGATTCATCGGGGAAGATGTTGATCAGATCAAGTGGAGTAGAGAGTTGAGGCATTGAGTTGATGTAGGCAACTGAAAAAAAAACTTATTTTTGTTATCGAGAGAGAGAGAAAGAGAGAATACGAGTTGCCTGCCAAGAAATAAGCGAAGTAATGCAATGACTGACTACTTGCCAAATAAAGGTAGAGAAAGAGATGAAACATGAGATCCAAGTATAGGCGAAGGTGAAGAGACCATTGAGTTGTTTCCACGTCAACTTTTCCCATTCTTTGCTATCTCTGAACAAGAAGTAAGCATGAAGTGATTGTACATGCCTTTCACGGCATTGTGGTGTAAACGACGAAGAGAGATAGGCAGAAATTCAATTTATCATCGTCATGAGATTACAGTCCTTTCATCTCAGGGCATGCACGTACAGTTCATTTCGCAACACAGAATCCAAAGGATTAGCAGACAAAGACTGCTGGTTGGTGTCAACAAGTGACGTGTCTCTCTGGATCTTGTTCAGTTCGACTTTCGCAAGAATAGACAGGTGGCAAATCTCCATTATTGTGTCGCTTTAGATTCATCGGGATAGATCAAACGGAGAAGAAAGTTGAAGCATTGAGTCGATGTAGGCAACTGAAAAATCTTTTACGATACTTTTACGATAGAGAGAATACGAGTATGCTAGCGAGAAACAAGCGCGCAAGTGAAATGACTGACTACTTCCTTCCAACTAGTCAAACAAGCGAAGTTGACGGAGTGGGAGGGATACATACGTAAGCGAAGGCAATGCTTAGTGAGCTAATGAGGAGCTCTGTTGTGTTCAATATTAATTTCTGTCGTACAAGATATCAGGAGAAATTCAATTTATCATCATTGTCAAGAGGTTACAATCCTTTCATCTCATGGCAACATTGTGAAGTTGACCACGCATTGAAAAATGAATTCCAATAATAGAACACGGCGTATGGTTGGAAGTTGAGAACGGCGTGATCATTGCTTCCGAAACCCATCCATCGTTTGTAACTCGCCAGAATGGCCCAGATGATGTTTGCTTGAATGCTTGAATGCTTAAATGCTTGATTGAAGAATAGATGAATTGGTGTAATCGATTCGTATTAGCTTCACCAGGAAGAAATTCGTGTCGTTGAGTTGATGTAGGCAACTGTAAAAACATGGTTTCGTTTAAATTTAGTGAGAAAGAAAGAAGAAGAACACGAGTTGACTGGCAAGAAACAAATGCAATGACTGACTACTGACTTCCAACTAGTCAAATAAAGACAAAGAAAGAGAAGAAATATGAGATCCCAGCACTTGCCTACGAAAGGAGAATTCAATGGAACTAACAGGAAGTTGCTTCCACAGATACTTACAGATGAGTTACTGTCAAAACATGCATGCATTATTGTAAATGCATTGCACAGAAACGAGGAGAGGTAGGCAGAAATTTAATTTATCAGCAAGGTGATTCGATACATCTTTCCTCTTGGAAGACATGAATAAATCATTCGAGATGAATATATACAGCGATTGAACAATTCTCATTTGTTGCATGCCTTTCCAGCCGTATCAGTCATATTCTTTTTTTGAAGGTTGAAGAATGCCTGCGAAAAATCGTTGTGCGTCACGATCACGATATGTCTTACCGAATTGCATTAGCGTGTTTGATGTGAATTAATAACTTTCATGCGATTTGCTGCTGAGTTGGTGTAGACAACTGCAAGGTAGATCTCTATCACGTACAAATCGCGGTATACGAGTACGAGAAATATGGATGCAATAACACAATAAGGGCTCGAATGAGAAGCATAGCGAAGTGAAAATATGGAGGAAGAAAGAGGAAGGAAGAGGAGACCCAGCGGAGTCAATGTTTGAGTAAGGCAGGGCCAACTGGAGGGCAGCCCCTCTTTACTTCAACGTGAGATAATTCACTGAGAAATCTTTCCCGATTCATGTGCAAGCAACATGATAAAGACCAAATTCAATAAAGAAAAATAATTCAATATAATTTATCATCGAAATCATTCACAAAATGAAAGTTTTGGAAGTTGCGATGCCTTCGATCGTTGGTTTAGTACCGGATTCTTCTTTGGATGCTCTTCTTCGAATGTTCAAGATCGTGAAAACCGAGTTGTCTGCGTAGATGAGCATCGTTTGTTTGGAAAAAAACGAATGTGATCACTCACTCGTTAGGTTATCTCATTCATGGCTTTTCATTTATACGGCGAATTATGTTCGATTCAACTTGATTACGATCCACAAGTGAAGGTGCTTGAGATTGAGTTGATGTAGACAACTGAATAGTAGGTATCAAAAAAGAAAAAAAGAACAAGAAGTTAAATTGTCGCAGAAACATCAGGTGCGAGCAGAAATGAGGCAAGGCGGAGGCCTACTAGTCAAATAAAGGAAGAGAAATGAGGAAATAGGATATCCATGAGCCCGGTGAGTTGGAAGTAAGGAGTGATGAAAATACTCAAGGAATACTTATGAGCTTTAATATGAGGCCGGTCGCGTAAGAATCAATCAAGCTTGTGTGAACGCTGGAACAGTGAAATTTCGAAAACTTGCAAAAAGAGGTTCTCTAGGGTGGTCATCATCATGGGCAACTTCATTTTGCACCAACTCGATCGGTGCAGCCGTGCAGCAACCATGCTGCAACCATGCTTTAACACATATTTTCCTCATAACTTTTGTTCTAGTTGACCGATTGGTCTGAAAATTTAACAGCGTAATATTGAAACATGAACAATCCAACCATGGATTTCATTTTTGATATAAAAATTTACATATGCATATTCAAAATGCGATTTCGAATACCAGGCGGAAGTGGAAGCTGATTTTAGCAGCGTTCGATGCGCCTTGTCCTAGGGATCATTTTTATGTCCTAGGTTGTGGGTTAAAAATAGTAATTTTCGAGATAATTGAGGTTTTGTGTTCATATTTCATTCACTTACCGCTCACTGCGCGCTTCGAATGAGAAATGAATATATGTTTCATTCGATGCCGCGGCATTCCGGCGGACAATTGAAATAGAAAACAATGAAACATACGAATTGATAAATACAAAACCTCAATTATCTCGAAAATTACTATTTTTTAACCCACAACCTAGGACATAAAAATGATCCCTAGGACAAGGCGCATCGAACGCTGCTAAAATCAGCTTCCACTTCCGCCTGGTATTCGAAATCGCATTTTGAATTTGCATATGTAAATTTTTATATCAAAAATGAAATCCATGGTTGGATTGTTCATGTTTCAATATTATGCGGTTAAAATTTCAGACCAATCGGTCAACTAGAACAAAAGTTATGAGGAAAATATGTGTTAAAGCATGGTTGCAGCATGGTTGCTGCACGGCTGCACCGATCGAGTTGGTGCAAAATGAAGTTGCCCATGATGATGACCACCCTAGAGAACCTCTTTTTGCACGTTTTCGAAATTTCACTGTTCCAGGTCGTTATTGATTATTAGGCAACCGGCCTCATATGTGGTAACATGGAGCTGAGTTGTGTATGTCACATTTGATTGCCATCAAACGTTTGAGGTGAGCAATGCCTTTTGTCTGTTCCTTCCTCACTTCAATAGAAGCCGTGCTTCACATTCTAGGTCGGAATAAATTAACTTTATCAGCAATAAGACCAGTGATTTTTTTGACAGCCTGAGCGCAGATTCCGTATTCATCAGAACGACACTTCACCGACTGTCGCGACGCAGGAATACTGAATTCAATCCCTTCTTCGGTCTTCAGTACCTTTGTACCCGATGATGAGGTCTTCTGGATAAAACAATGAATGAGAGCCTGAAAATATGTTCGTTATGCCGTGCACTCTGACAATCGACTTACGTAGCTTAAAAATTTAAATCATGCCTACGAGAGTGGCGATCGAATTGGTGTAGACAACTGAAACTTAGTTTTAGATAGCTGAAAACGTTCTATCATCACAGAAAAAATAGTGCGGTACGAGAAGCCACGGCCGAAAGAAGAAGAGTGAAGAAGTCAAACAAGGTGGCAAGGGAAAAGGGAAATTGGAGATCCATGAGTCTTCCCAGGTAGAGCTCACGATGGATGAAGGATGGGTGAATGGAAATATTTTTTCTTCCTTTAATCACATTGAACAGTACTTTTGAGAAGCTTCTTGGGGGATCATCAACAATTCAGACACAATAAATCCAATTTATCATTGCACAAATGCACTTGCTTCATGTGAACAGAACTCTGAGAGCGTTTCTGTGCGCAATCTTCTAACGGATCTCTAGTTAACTTTCTGTAGCCTTCTCCGTTCGTGAATAGTACTCGACAACGATATCGTTGATTATGACTAAGAACTTCCAGCAATCTATGCATGAAGGGGCGTCCATGAATTGTCTTAGTTTACCTTTTAGTTTTCCAGGATACTAATTCCTACGAATAATTCAGCACTCGCTAGTTGTTGTAGAGAAACATGGCATTCAAGAGAACAAAGCGAGAGGCGTTAAAAATAAGATATCCATACGTTTGAATAGGCCGTATCGATCAGCAGTTGATACACCGTTCCCCAATTATTCCTTGCGGAAGTCATGGAACGGAACATGCATCAATTCAATTTATCATCGGTGCACAATGAATTACAATTTTTTTCATTCAGGAAACTTCAGGAAGTCCATAGAGTAAACTTGACTGAACTTCCTTATTTGGATGAGCTGATGAACACGGAGATTAGGCAAGAATGCTTGATTGTCGACGCGATGACGTGAGAAGAAATCAGTTAACTGCCTGCGAAAGAATGAATTGATCCAGGACGATCACCAAATACACTCTCACCGTGTCATAAGTAGTAGTACGAAGATAATTACGAAGGTATTGATTTGATAATAAGAAATCTTTGAGAACGTGAATTTGCTGCTGAGTTGGTGTAGACAACTGCAAGAATAATATTAGATAGAGAAAAAAATACATCGACAGAAAATAACGCAGTAGATGAGCAAGGAAAGAAGGACTGAATGGAAGAAGACTGGGCAAACATGGGTTGAAGAAGATGAGGAAGAAGAAGTAAGGTGGAGGAGGAAGCCCTAGTTTCTGACGAAGAGGAAGACAAGCCTTGAACACCGTGAACAAAGAGAAAATCTTTATCATCAATTTGGCATGAATAATTTCACATATTTCGAGCGATATTTCGATACTTAGTAGAGACTCGTCATTCCGGCCAGTGCGAAACGAACACCTGGTTTCCATAGTACCACGCCCTCTTCTTCTTTAATTGTAAAAGTAGAATATCATTGTGAAAGAAGCAGCGAATGGAAAACTTTAAAATTGTAAATTTTAGATGCATTGGGATGATCGACTTACACTCTTTTATAGAGAATCTGAATCGTAATGAACATGCTCAAGTGGACCGATGATTGAGTTGGTGTAGACAACTGAAAAATAGTTTTGTAAATTTAAATCGCATTAGCGATATGGAAGAAAAATAAAAGCAACGATGAGCCAGGACTGAAACAAAGAGGAATGAAGAAGACAAACAAAGGCAGAGGAAAATGAAACAGGAGACCCATAAGCATACTCAGGTAGAGCTCACGATAGATGAAGTATGAGTGAATGGAAAAAAATGTTACTCCTTACACGAAGCACGACTTCTGTCAAGCTGTCTGGAATGCCATCAAACCATCAGAGTTTACTATCAATACACTTTATCATTGCTGTTGCACAAATAGGGAAAATGGTGAATATGGAGACGTTGTGAATCATTGATGGCAACGATTTCCTTCATTGGTATGGCTCATTAACGGACAACATTGCAATGCATTCCAGAAGGAAGTTTGCATTCATGAGAATTAAACAGTATTGAAAATGACTGCAAAAGACCCATTAATCCAGCAATATTCAGAATAACTTCTTACCGTTAATCTTCTTCTTGATTGTTAATCTGCTATTCCATTTCAAGACTAAGCAACTTGAAGTAACTGTTCATTTTCTGTGATGCGATTGAGTTGATGTAGACAACTGAAAAGTATATTGAAGATAGACGAGAAAGAAAAAGCAAGAGAGGCAACTGAGTAGATAGGACTGGAAGCGGAAGAATTGGAAAAGCAAACAGAGGAGGAGAGGGGAAGAAAGGTGAGGGTGAAGAGGAAGTATCTGCCTTGATTAAATCTTACCAATTCAACTTTATCATCAATGTGTGCCAACATCATTTTACACGTTGAGGCTACTCTAAGTGCTCATAAGAATTGTAAAGTAGATCAATCGAGCGATGTCAATAAAGAGTAATAATTTGTTTGATATTCACTGCGGTGAATCACCTGTATAATGTAAGGTCCGTTGATCGGTCTGTCAAGGACACAAAATGCACAAAAATCATTCAATTTTATCGGCACAGCTTAATCTCATTGCTTCTGGCAATTGCAAGTTTTGGCACATATTGCCGACTGCAGGAATCGTATCACTCTGTCCTTGAATTCAAATCCTCCACTTTTAACAGCACTTACACCACTCCTCATTCTCAAGCCATATGGAACGATTGCGTTCAGCCCGAAAAGAAGCAGATAGTCTAAAACTGATTGATTATCATGATCACGCAAAATAACTCACCTGTGCACTCCTCAAGCTTCGCCAGATTGAAGAAGGTGCCAAGAAAGTTTCAGGTAAAAACATCTCCAAGAATAAGAAAGGCAGAGTTGATGTAGACAACTGTAAGAAAAGTATCACGTTCCAGAAACAATAGATCTCATGATAAAGTGAGAGAGAAGAAATATGAAGAGAAGAGTTATTCAGCAGAGCAAATACGACAGGAGAGGCCCAGATGAAGGCATTGTTTGACTGAGTGGAGAGGCATGAAAAGAAAGCCCTCGAGTAGATACTGAATGTGGGACGAGAATCGAAGTATTGTCAAACACTGACAGATTAATTTCCATCTCATTTTTGTTCGACAAAATGCTGTCCAGGACAAAAATTGTATTATGCACAGGTATTTACAAGCCGAATGAAGGTATCGGTAATCAATGCACGTTTTGACAACTAAGGAAATGCTTGAGATCTGCGAACGTCGTAGTTCACAATCGGATCGGGAAGAAGTAGAACAACGTCTCCACCACAGTGAACACCAGCCCGAGCATCCGACGCTCCTGCATTGGGGATGATTTAAGTCTGATTTCTGAATCTCAGTTCTCTAATGCAATCGAAGAACACGAAACATAGCCAAGAATGCATTCTATCGTACCGAATTTATATTCCGGAACGAATCCGGTACAATACTGTATTGTACGGGATTTTTCGATACAACATTCAAAACACTCCAAACGCACTTTCATGGGTCATGTTTGTACTTGTTCGAGAGTGAATCGTTTGCTGCAACTTATCTACAACTTTTAAAAAAATCTATAACTCGAAAATACGGCGAAAATCGAGGTTAAAGTAAGCAATATCTCTTCCACACCACGGTTCGCATGAAATGTGTACTTTACAAATTGCCTTTCCGTTGTTGTTCCTATTGTTTCCAGCTGTTTTGAACTTTTTGATATATTTATTGTTGATCACGTGAAGCGCACACTAGCGGACGACACATTTGAAATGGGATTACAGCCAATCAAGGCAAATACGGGAAGAAAACTTGTTTTTAAATGATCAATGGAACAAATGACGACGGAATCAAGCAATTCCTTTTCAAACGTGTCGTCCTCTAGTGTGCGCTTTACTTGATCAACAGTAAATATATCAAAAAAGTTCAAAACAGCTGGAAACAATAGGAACAACAACGGAAACGCAATTTGTAAAGTACACATTTGATGCGAACCGTGGTGTGGAAGAGATATTGCTTACTTTAACCTCGATTTTCGCCGTATTTTCGAGTTATAGATTTTTTAAAAAGTTGTAGATAAGTTGCAGCAAACGATTCTCTCTCGAACAAGTACAAACATGACTCATGAAAGTGCGTTTGGAGTGTCTTGAATGATGTATCGAAAAATCCCGTACAATACAGTATTGTATTGGATTCGTTCCGGAATATAAATTCGGTACGATATGTTTCTCAAACGGTCAACCTGATTTTCGAAACTATCGAAGATCATGAAACAGGAAAGATCTGCTTTACCTCAAACGAGTTCGGCCCACTCTGCAGGAGTGGCTGCAGTCTCCTCATCAGACTCGTGCGATAAGGCACCGGCTGACTCTGCTGCTCTCTGATCCTTCTCTGCCTTTCTTCCTCCTTCCTCCTCACTTCTTCTTCTCTTCTCTTCCTTTCGTCCTCCTCCACATCCCATCCTGCCTCTATCATGACGCGATCGTTGAAGGCGAGAATGGCGTCCTACAATGACCGCATTGAGTCTCCAGCATTCGATCTATTCTTGAAAGCAATACATTTCGACCATTCGTCAAATGGGTTTCCATAATTCGATAAATTCAAGGCAGGTTTTTGAAATATTTCAGATTTTTGAAATAGAAAGGACTTCTGGTCCCGCGCTATGAATAATCGCATCATTCCACTTACCATTTCCCAGCTCTCGATCTCCTTCTCGTTAGTGACGAAGGCTTTGGTGGCGAACCAGGAGTCCTGAAATCACCAAATTTGAATTAGTTTCACGACTCAAACAGAGCTGTGAACCACCTCAATGTCAGCCCTCTCGCCTGCTCTTCTGACTACTCCCTCGTAGAGGCGATGGAGCTCGTCCTTGTGATTCTCAAAAGAGAGACGAAATTGAAAGTTGACAGAGGATGAAAGGATGTACCTCAACAAAATGAACGTAGAACCGAGCGAAGCCCGCGAACTTCGCACGACAGAATGTGCAGTAGCCGGTTTTCTGTAAACGATCATCAGTAGTCATCGTTCAAACCCGTCGTAACCAACGCAAAAGCGGTTGTTTCAGGCTCAGTGACCCATTTTCGTAACTGTCAGTGTCTCACCTCGCGCTCCGCCGGCATCAAGGTCTGCGCAGCGTAACGGGCCGCGTATGAGGCTCCAATCGATCCGAACAGACCTGAGCGAACCGGCTTTTAGATTGAAACCTGAGCACCGCGGTGCAAGGTGGTTGCAGGTGCAAAGCCCAGTGGTTGTACCTCCCATGACGCCTCCCGCAATTGATCCGACGACCGGAAAGGTCGAGCCTGCAGCAGCGCCGTACGCAGCTCCTGCAGCGGATTGACTCCACTTGCATCAGCTTACGTAATTATGGCGAAAGACTGGATTTCATGTTATCATTTTGAGGTGTCCCTATTTCATAAACGGTTGATCTTTCATAGACTTTGAGTACATATTTACCTTGCCATCCACCAGCCCAACATCCGGCAATTCCCGAAAGGGAATGGACCGTGTTGTGCATCGTGCCATCCTGGTAATCCTGCAAATTGACGCTGCTATATTGAGCGGAACTAGGTCGAATAAGTACCGTCGGATGAGAACCATTTGCGGTGCTTCTTTACTTTTCCTGCCACGAAAATAGAACAGCCCACTACCCTTTCACATTCTTCCTCATTCGTACTTAGTGTTATCGGTCTCGTGGCAGGTAAAGTAAAGAAGGGCCCCGTTTGCATATTCCGTACATTACATAACTCTTGTCTTCGCCCTCATAAGGTTCTCATCCAATCGGTTCTCATCCGACCTAGTATCTCTTGAGCGATATGCTTCTTTATCCTCCTGGAGTGTCAGAAGCGCTACCGATTTCCGAGGATTGCTGATGCTCTGTCAAAATATACCTTAGTAACACAAGTGTACACTTCGTAGCAATCCACGGCTACACCAACCACGAGCAGTGCCTGCAAAGATACATTCGTGAGGCAGTATATCGATTGGTCGCTCGATTGTGGAACAAACGAGCTTACGATGTGGTCACAACGATCATTGACTGAAAGGGTGGATCGCAGAGGACATCGGTAATATCAGCAGCGGATGCAAAGCCTCCGACATGATGAAAACGGAAAACTTACAGTTCCCAGGTGGTTCACAACCGCAACCTTGCCGCCAGGTCGACCGGGATCGGGACGCCAAATGCTCTAAAAGGTCTTTGCTACATTTCTATTGCGGCCAAGGAAAGACGCCGTTGCAGGTTTTGCACCAGCTGTTTAAATCCCTTTCTTCTGTCATAATTCATTCGAACTGTTCATATTCGGACACTTACACTTTTTCCTTTCTTGTTGAGTTGTCTCCAACCAAAGGAATCCCCGGAAACGTGCTTGTATATTTTCTGAAATGGCGAGTCGAAGAACTGCATTGAAATATACAGAGTCATGCACGTACACTTCCCGTTGTTTTATTTGCTTGTCGAAAAACGCCTTGCATGGGTGCGTTCTTGCATCCGCTTCCTGCCGCCTCAAAATGGTCTAATTAATGTAATTTGATCTTTAATTAGGGTGAGATATGTCATGAAAGAAGTTTCTTACTGCAGCGGCATCTCCAGCAATCCCGGAGGCTCTCGAGAACCAGCCCTTCGTCTTCTGAAAAAATTTTTCAATTGTACAGACTACAGCTGTCAGCTACGAAAGTGCATACCTTGTTCTCATCAGTCGGTCTATTGTCAATATTCTCAAGGGCAAGAGGTTCTGAAATAATGACTATCTATCTCATATAATTTTGCATGTTTCAACTGTTTTTCACTGCGATTTTCTTGGCGCTCACTCTGATTTTCAGCATCCTCGCCTACAACCGCTTCTCGCTCTTTCATCCTTGCACGAATCTCCGCGATCCTGGCTCGATGCTGACGGAGGCGCTCTGCTTCTGTGCAAAACAGCAATTTCGATTCATTACATGATTAAAAACATCAAAAACTCTCTCAAAAATACATTTTCATTCACCAAAAACAGCAAATACCAGCAACAACGTCGTAAATAGTTGAGAATTTGGTTCTCATCTGACTCCACAAGCACTGGAGTGCTGCATGGGAGTGGAGGCATGCTGAAATTATGAAAAGTGTATAAATTTAAAAAATTAACTTGCAAAAAATCAAGTTAGCGCAACTTGAAGCGGTCACACGTTCGCGAGCCACAGTATTTTTCCAGAAGAAACGGGCGCAATCGAGCACTGGTTTTATTTCTCTGCCGTTGTTGCCAGCCGGGTAAGAGCGACTGCGTGTAGTTCGTCATTTCCGATGCATCAGTTTTTTTGTTTCGTATTTTTATTTCGCTCCCTGCAGGTCTTGCAATCCGCGAGAATATAATATAGGATGAAGACGTCTAACTACCTGCCCTCGCCAACACTATGCACTGAACATGTATGAAATAATTCACCTTTTGCATTGAACTAACTTTATTCACTGCTTCATTGCAATGTGAACAATCCATTCGAGAACATAATCGAAAGCAATGGAACAATCGATTTTTTGTCTGTGGGAAGTTAATCCTTCAACAAATACTCTAAACGAAGATCTTTCTCAGCATCCCTAACTCTCTGGAAGAACGGAAGATCCTCTACGTGATTAGGGATCTTCCCAGCCTCAGCGAGCTCAAACCACTGACGCACAATCGTTTGTTCGGAGAATCTGGTGTACATTATCGCACAGTCAGACATCACGTTCAACATGCGAGGACGAATCTCGTTCTCTACGGTTCTCAGCAGTTCAGGATAGACTTCGGCCCTATACAACCTGAGGCCCTGAAGGGCTTGTTTCGGGTTGGGTTCAGTGTAGATGTTGGGAACGTCATCCCATGCGGTGATGATTCTTCGCCGAGCGACGTCTCTCTCTTCGGCAGTCATGGTTGACTCCAGGATACGCTGGCTTTCGAAGTTCTCAGTAGTGTAGAGTTCGTGAATCTTCTTGAAGACAGCCATCATGACCTCGTTGGGATTGGGCGTGTCGATACTTTGCTCGAGCAAGGAGAAGATCGATGCGCGAAGAGATTGACCTGAGAATATATGATTTTTTATAATCCTTAGAATCGCAGAAAAATGCGAATGATGCTTACCTCGCTCGAGCTGGTCGTTTTCGTCCAGTTCCATCGCAAGTTGGATCGCCCTGAAACATATTGGACCATCAACTAAGAGTCTGATTTTCGAAAAACATCAATTTCGATGCGGCGGGAAATAAGTGCGACACACTAACGAATTTCGAAATCATACGGAGGAATAACTGCGGAATTACCTAATAATCACGTAAGTGAACTGATAGAAACTCTCTTATGAACTGTGACTTAGCCGTAGTGCTTCACTGAATTGAGAGAAAATGAAGATACAGAGAATATCAGACGGAGATCATGGCAGAAGATAAGATGATAGAGGGAAGGAGAGATGGTTCTCCGTCTTCATCCGCTCTCTCTCTACAGTTTTCTTATCTTGAATGATTGAAAGGGCAAACCTCTGATTCATACAGAAAAGTGTACCTGCCCAGCTATTTTACACAAAACCACATAATCATATTTTCAAAAAATTGATGAGTGAAATGTTTGTCCTTTGCGTTGCTTTACCCCCCTTGATTACTACCTCCCCCAGAGTGATTTCATTTTTGTCGGTGGAGGTCGTCGAGAAGGCTCCCTGCCCACAGCCCTCAGCATATTCCATTTGTAATAATGTCAAGTTGTTCGCCAGTCGATAAAACATTTATTGGCACGGATGTTGAAGAAGTGAGAAGATGAATGGCGGACTCTTTGAAGCGCCCGCCTAGTGAAACCCGTTGAATATGGGAGAATATCTCGTTAGGAAGGGGAATGCTGATGAGATGAGGGAAATGAGGAGAGAGGGAGCTAGAAGGGCCGCCAAATCTTACTAGCTGGCGATTCTGTGTCAGAATTCGACTGGTAATCAGAGGTCGAAGACCTTCTCTTTCTAGGTTTTTCTATGGGCGTTTGTGGAAAGGACTGTATTGAAGGCATGAGGGGCATAGCTAGAGGAAGAGTTCCGAATGGTGGATAAAACGGCATGAAATTGATTGAATGGAGTGGATGTTGAGAAAATTCTAATCGATTGGAAATGGCTGGTAACGATGTTTCCTTCTTGTGTCGAGCATCTCGAGGGCCATCCACTGTTACCTGGAAATGAGAAGGTGAACGATTATTCAAATTGTACAAAAATAGACTTGGCCTATTCGGTTGCTAATTAGGACACGTTGAGAACGCATGCAAATGTATTCCGCTAGTACTTTAAAAAAAAGCCATGAGGTCAGTCAATTTTGGGAAGCTGTGCTAGCAATCAGGGAAGCAGGAAATGAAAGATATTTCACACCCCCTAGAACTGTAGGAGTATTGTCAAATGTGTTGGCTTCCAAATCGATAGATGTTTCAGTCGATAAGCGACCTTTCTAGTTGGAACAGACCGATAAATTCAGAAACATTGTTCACTAATGGTTCACTTTGTATAGAGTTGTTTCAGACAAAAACCTTGATTGCTCGATTGATCGTTCCAACATGCATTGGAGTTGAATGTACTGTGATTGTGAGATGGAAGCTTTTCCCTGAAAGAAACAGATCAATATTTTCGATCGATCAACACATCTCAGTATGTAGGTGCTAAATAGGCATGTCCCCTCTCCCATTCCCTCCCTTCCCCCTCCCTTCTCCCTTCCTATCCCCGTGTCTATCTACATTCGCATCAGCCGCAGAAAGCGATTCGATCTTACCGGTCAACTCTCTTTCCTTGTGAAAAGAAGAGCGGAGAGGACACGGTAGATATGCATCTACCCGCATCCCTCTCTTCTACCTTCCCTTCCTCCCTTACCCGCAATGAGAGCAAGACAAGAGGGAAAGAGAAGAAGATGAAAGGATGAAGGGGAATGAGTTGGTTTCTCACCTCGTCCACTCTTTCCAATGAATCGAAGATCGCTGAATTTGGCTATTTGATTCCGAATGATAGCAGTCGAACCTGAAAGAAAGGACATTATTAAACGATGAAAAAAAATCAAATTGCCCTTAAATTTGGCAAATTTGACAATGAAAAAGCTGGCCATCCAATCTGATTCATGATCTAAATCCGTCCTAAAAGGGGTAACTAGTTTCGGTGACCTTTTTCCTCCGCCCACGTAAATATTTTTTCAACTTCAGGTTATTATGGTTTACGCTTTGACGGCGTTGAATGAAATAGTTGTTAAAAACGCGAAAAATGGTCTTGATTGAATCGGGAACGAACCTCTCCACATGGATTTTCCTCGTTTCCGGCAGAAACTGAGACTTGAGTTCCATCGGGGATTGGAAGGAGAATGAGTACGATGAAGGTATCCGGAAGGGACTGAAATGAAATTGATGAGTCAAAGTGGATTTGGAAATCATTGACTTCATTTCGAAAACATCTACAACATAATAAACAGTAATTTCTCAACCACAGAATAGTTTATAACGCAATCAGCAATGATTAATAAAAACACGCGCATGAAGTTTCTAACTTGTAACCAATTTTTTCAACGTTACTGCTGCAGAGAAAATGTCAAAAATCCTAGATTGATGAACTGAGAGGATACCGTACCTTATTACACCGCCAATGCTCCGGGAGTTTGCTGCAAACGATGTATTGCGATGAAGTCGAGACGTATTTCGCACGTGGAACATCCGGTAATGGAATTCGCACTCGTTGGAGTTTGTCCATCGCCATCTAAAGTAATAGGATAGGTGAGAAAGAATGATATAGGCTGGGGTAATTGCAAAGTTTGAAATTATCATTGAGAAATTGTGGTCGAAAAATCCAGAAATGCGACATTTCAAAATTGAATAAAATGAAAAGAGAGCAAGTTAAAAAACTGTGTCACTACCCATGAAGGAGTGCGGACTCAGTGCGGGGACATGGTGGGGATAGGCGGAGGGATGAGTAGATGGGTATCTCACCTCGGGTTTATACCCACTCCGACACATGTTTTCACTCTTTCGGTCCTCAGTTGCAGTTGCGGTTTTACGCCTCTCGAAGTAATGACAACACTGCCGCCCCTCTCATCTCTCCGCCTCTGTCTCTCTCAAAGCTCTCTCGCCTGTAAGAGAAGGCAACATGACAGCTTGCTCGGGCATTATCATAACCGCAGACTCTTATCTCCTTGACTCCCCCACAAAGGGGGCGCAACCAAGGGACTCTCCTCATTTCGCGTGCTCTCTCGCCTCTCTGGCAGATGAAAGAGTGTGTGGACCGAAGAGACCATTTCTTGCGAAGCCATCGTGCAACCTAGGCAGGAAATCACACGGTATTGAAGAGGAAGTATCGAAAGGGAACGATTTATCACTAGTTTCTTCATTCAATTGGTATTTTATGCATGGTTCAGTACGGAAATTGTAATGTCCTTGGAAGAGGATTGGGTCCTGTAATGCAACAAAATATTTCAACCTCTCTCATTTCGAACCTTTTGATGCCAAACACACTCAAAAAGTGATTTCGAAATGTCGAATTCACAATCATCATTGTGATTGAGGCAGAGAAACCTGAAAAAGCTTGTTATCTGATCAGGAACAACAACAACAACAACAACATACATTTCACGTCGATGATCCATCCGTACTGGTAAATCATCGTGAGCGTCCATCCTTTGGGAAAGTACGCGAACCCAGCAATAATCTGAAACTCATTCTATGGTAGTTGTTCCAGAAGGCAAAACCTGCAGAAAGATGCAAGGGATCGTTATGATCAAATTCACAACTCCAAATTTGAGCAATGTTCGTTCTTGTTTTGCAGATTCCGTGTTTTCTGGAGGTTTCAACGATATTTCGAAATTATTTTCCCACTTACGGACGAGTTTTCGAAGACTTCTTCCGGCGATGGAGTAAATGACAAGAATAATCACACTTAAAAGCACCATTTCGATTGATGTGAACACTTGGGCATTCCACTGTTGAATCATAATTGTTTATCTGATAATTTTGAAGGGTGTTGATTCGATCAACTCACCCAGGGCAGAAATGAGTCGTCAGAGGTGACCGCATAAATCGTATATTCAGGCAGATCCACTCTTGTGTACCAAGCGTTCCTGCGAGATGTATGATTCTTGATACATTTGTGCTCACAGCTAACCGGAGAGCAGGATAAGCATAAGTCGCGACAGGTAAGCAATAACTGACGCAAATTGCAATAGGCAGTAGCTTTCGCCAAATCTGAGTACATTTTTGAGTCCAATTTTTGAGTCAATCTTCTTGGATATCTGGCCCAGAACATGTTGGATTGTGTTAGAAGATGATGGGATCGAGTAAAGCATGGGCCAGATATCACGTGTGTTCTGCAGCTTTACCCTTGCATGATGAACGGTGAGTTGAATGGAAGTCAGGCGATTAACTGCGATGAAAAAATTAAGAAGGTCTTGTGCAAACGGGCAGATGTAGGACAATCTGAAATATTCAAAATATAGGCAAAACTCTTCAGAAATTTTTAATTATATTACGCAATTCTCGTTCTCGAGCACGCTCCACAATCGTATGCTTCGAACATTCCGTTGACTAGCGGGAACAAAACCATTCGGAATTCATGCACTGTTGCACCGACCATAATCAGATCCTTCAAATTCATTTTGATTCTTCACAGTTTCTCGAAATGTCAAAATGTCAGTAACAAACCACAGCCGCCGAAGCAACAAATAGCATGTAGAACGAGCTTTTAAACGGAGTTCCTGGCTTAAAAATGCAAGATTTTTGCAGCCAATAACCACTTTCACCTTCAGGATTACGATAACCTGCGCTACATACAGTAGGATGAGAATGGGCACGTAAATACAGTATACAAGGAAGATAATATCGATAGGAAACATTGGAATTGGGAGGTTCGGCTGCTCCGAAAGGATTTTATAGTACTTTCAAATAAGAAAACCAGGATGATGTTGAACTTCCAAACTATGTCGAGCAAAATTTTTCAAAAGTTCAATTGAATGCAAGTGCTTACTAGTTCAGACACTAGAAACACAAGACGAAGTAGTATGTGGGGCTTTGATATCAGTTCGTTTAGCTACATGTTACTAGCGGGAACTACGTGGTGTTTCATAGAATACGTTTCATGAGACGTTCTGATTCCCCCTTTATTTCGTCGGTTGGCCGAGGGACCATGAGAAAGTAGGAGAGAGAACACTGGCATAATGTACATGTTTCCACGTTTTTCTGTTCCTATTACACTTTTTTGAGTGGTCGTGGGATACTTCATTCCAGGAAGTTCCTACGTATCTTTAATCCCATGAACGTTTGCATGTTTCCTGATTCGAAGCACAATCGTGTGTACTCTGATGCATTGCCCGTATTGGCAATCGACTGATCATAAAACTATCGCAAAAGTATTTCCTTATCGTAAACGACAAAGTCGAGGGATTACTGTATCCATCCTCCATTGACTGTGGTTGTTGGTGGTGCGTTCTTTCTCAATGGCTCTCATGTTTGCATCCGCATTGCAGGTATAAAACATAACAAGAGTTTCGAAAATCACGGAAATGACGGTCGGTGCGTTGATAAGACTGCGGTTATGATAATGCCGGCGGTGAGGCGCAGATTGCAGATATCAATCGCTCTCCGCACGTTTCATGGTCCCTCGCCTCTCTGATTTCGGCCGAGTGATTGGAGCTGAAAGAGAAAGAGAGAGGTGCGGGTGTCATCAATGTTGTCATTACGCGAGACTCTCGAGAGGCGAAAAGAGTTGGCCGACAAACCGACAAACCGCAGCGTTGCGTCTCAACTGACGACTGGAGAGAGGCAAAGAACATGTGTCAGGGGGTGTAAACCCTCCTCCCGCAGGTGAGATACGCATCTTCTCCCCTCCTTCTCTCTCCTCGATTCAGTTTCCACTGCGGGACTGTAGAGACTCCGCCCACTAATCTCTTGTTCCCTTACTCATCCAGCTCACCTGTATTAATTTTTGAATCATCTCAGCCTGAATTCCAGGCACAATTTGAAATGTGACTACTGTAGATCCGTTCGATCACTGGCATTTAGCTCTTGAAACGTGTCAAAGGATAAATAGGAATTGCGGCATACCTCATCAACCAAATTCCGAAAATTTACAGGAACATACCGTTTTCATCTACTTTGTGACAGTATTATGCAAAATTTTATAGATTCCATCTCATTTACGCAGCAATGTACCTCTTATGCTTGAACAGTAGCGCAAATCATCAACTCACACCTTGTAGAGGCTCCGCCCCAATCATCCTTCGCTCACTCATCCCGTAGATTTTCATTAGGATTTTGTGAAACGCTTCAAAGAATGAGATCAAAACTTTGCTGAAATTCGTACAAAAATCACTTCCTTACTTATTCTGAAACTTGGACTTAGGATCACCTGAAACGCATTCATGCAGCCTCAACCCACACTTTACAGAGATTCCGCCCTCAACATCTTTCGCTCCACTCCCCGGCCTCCCTTCGATGGATCCACTGGAACAAGTGCGAATCCATCTGAGAGACGCACCTCATGCAAAATACGTGCCAACTTCGTCGCAATACATCGTTTGCAGCAAACTCCCGGAGCATTGGCGGTGCAATAAGGTAGATTATTCAATTGCCTCATTTCAAAATTTTAACTTCCTGAAAAGTTCGAAATCAGAGTATTTCTTATGAAAACAAAATTCAAAATTTCTGCAAATAAATGGAATTGATTCATCATTTCAGTCCCTTCCCGATTCCTTCATCGTACTTATTCTCGTTCCAATCCCCGATGGAACTCAAGTATCAGTTTCGGCTGGTAACGAGGAAAATCCATGCGGAGAGGTAGGTGGATCTTTCGTTTTGTTCAATTCTTTGAGCATCCACTCCCTTACATCCCAAAGATTTAGTGGCGATATGAACCGATTTTGAAGAAAGGTCATAGAAACTTGACTACTTTGGAGGCCAATTTGATTTTTTCACAGCATGTGATGTCCTTCATTTCAGGTTCGAAATGCCACCGCGATCATTCGGAATCAAATAGCCAAATTCAGCGATCTTCGATTCATTGGAAAGAGTGGACGAGGTGAAAAATCAAGTCATTCCCTCCTTCATCCTTCCTCTTCTTCTCATTCCCTCCTTCATCCTTCCTCTTCTTCTCATTCGTCTTGCTCTCATTGCGGGTAGTGGAAGGGAAGGTAGAAGAGAGGGATGCGGGTAGTGGAAGGGAAGGTAGAAGAGAGGGATGCGGGTAGATGCATATCTACCGTGTCCTCTCCGCTCTTCTTTTCACAGGGAAAGAGAGTTGACCGGTAAGATCGAATCGCTTTCTGCGGCTGATGCGAATGTAGATAGACACGGGGATAGGAAGGGAGAAGGGAGGGGGAAGGGAGGGAATGGGAGAGGGGACATGCCTATTTAGCACCTACATACGGAGATGTGTTACATGATCGATCGATAATATTGATCCTTTCAGGGAAAAGCTTCCATCTCACAATCACAGTCCACTCAACTCCATTGCATGTTGGAACGATCAATCGAGCGATCAAGGTGTGCCCTCTTCTAGAAAATTATACATTATTTAAGAAATGATTTTAGTAAAAGTAACACTTCTGTGATTATTGTTTACGTATTCTCATATTTTTGCATACTTTCTCGTAATGGAATAGACTTTTTGAAAAATGTTGAATGGACTAATGAATAATTTCTCCTTTCCAGGTAACAGTGGACGGCCCTCGCGATGCTCGACACAAGAAGGAAACATCTCTACCAGCCATTTCCAATCGATTAGAATTCTCTCAACATCCCCTCCATTCTATCAATTTCATGCCTTTTTATCCCCCATTCGGAACTCTTCCTCTAGCTTTGCCCCTAATGCCTTCAATACAGTCCTTTCCCCAAACACCGATAGAAAAACCTAGAAAGAGAAGGTCTTCGACCTCTGATTACCAATCAAATTCCGACACAGAATCGCCAGCTAGTAAGATTTGGCGGCCCTTCTAGTCCCTCCTCCTCTCATTTCCCTCATTTCCTCATCATTCCCATTCCTAACGAGATATTCTCCCATATTCAACGGGTTTCACTTGGCGGGCGCTTCAAAGACTCCCCCATTCATCTTCTCACTTCACTTCAACACCCGTGCCAATAAATGTTTTATTGACTGGCGAACAACTTGACATTATTACAAATGGAATATGATCCAGGGCTGAGGGCAGGGTTTTGCCCCAGTCAAAAAAAATATTTTTTTCTGCAGGGATTCGACTTCGAAAATGCATGAGCAGGTATTTAATCTGAAATGATTATCCAACCTGCCAACAATCTGTTAAGACCAGCCAATTCATTTCACAGGCTCAGTCAGTGAATTGAAGCCACTCTGGGGATAGTTCAAATTTACAGAGCAGTAAGCATAGGAAGGCGACAATTTTCTAAATACTTCAACATTTTACCCGCTTATCCAAAATAAGTGGTAACATTCTTTCGCATGTTTGACCGCAACCTTTTCACCTATAGCGTCATGAATCAGAGGTTCGACCTTTAAATCATTTGGAAGAACAACTGTGTAAGGGGGAGGGGAGGATGGAGGAAAGCGATTTATTCATCTCGCATCGTATCATCTATCATTATCTCCCGCTACCACTGTTCGCTTCTTCATTCTTTTTCTCTCAATTCAGTGGATTGACGGGATAATTAACTGTTTGCGAGAGCTTACATTAGTTTCCTAATAAGTGGTTTTCCCCATACCTTAGACATCACTTTCTTTAACCCGTTGAAATTATGAAGACTCAAAACAACTTTTGCATGTGATTATTAGTTGCATTATGTGCTGTTTTTATCGAAAACATCGCACATTTTACAGGCCTTTATACTCATAACTTGGAGAAAATGGTGGGCAACGATACGGCTAATCGAGGTGAACATTGACTCCCTATAGTCTATAGCCTTAGCATGTAACTAGGCTTGATCTACACATTCACTAGAACACAACATACAAATATGTTTTCATTATGCGTGTAGTAGGGTTGCAGGTTCGGGTTCGGTGATCCCGAGCCCCCGTAAGTTCTTTCCTTCTCCCTCGAGCCCGTGCTCTTTGAGAGAGAAGGAGAGATCAAAACCGACACAAAACCGACTCGGAGTCGGCTTTGAGTCGGCTTTGACCTCGTGATCTACCTCTCCCCTCTCTCCCCTCTCTGCGTCTCTCGCTTCCTCACGCTCTCTCGCTCTTCTCTAGCCTCCTCTCTCCCTCGGCCTCAAGAGGTCAAAGCCGACTCAAAGCCGACACCGAGTCGGTTTTGTGTCGGTTTTGATCTCTCCTCCTCCCTCTTCTCGGACGTGCACTTGCGTACGTGCGGGAGGGAACGAGAGGCCGGTAAACCCGAAACCGAATCCGAACCGGCAACCCTAGTGTGTAGTTCTGCTGGGCTTTCGAAACGATCATCAATCTGCGTACCTGTGAAATATCACTGCGAAACTTCATAAAAAATAAATTTCAGGTCGTCAACTGCGTACCACAATCTTCGAACTACTTGAGGAGACCCTACACACGCGTCACCCCAACGAGATCATAATCGAATTGTTCAAGAACATCTATGAGCTCTACGACCATGATGAATTCAAGAGTTATCGTATCTCGGAGTCAAACATGACCCAGGAAGAGAAAGCAATTGCAAGGAGAAGGATCATCCAGAACTGGAGCAATCTTCCCAACGTTGTCGCCGTGTTCAAACCGAAACAGGTCCTTACCGGGGTCTGTTTCTATCGTATTGAGGTGCTGCCTGCGTTCCTTAGTGTCGTAGAGAAGGATACTGAGCCATTTACGCTTCGAAAATTGACCATTTCTGCATTTCTGCATGCGAGGGGAGCAGAAAAAGTGTTAATCCATCAATGTGTAGTGCGTGGTCAGAGCGGTTTGTTCCGCAATCACGAACAGGACCTCCCCTTCTTTCTGAGTGCCAGAGACGCTCATGAGGCAATCGACCTCGAATATCGGCTCGAAGATTAAACTGTTTGTTGTGTACTCAATCCCTGATAAATCGTTGTTCTGAGTTTTGGAACTATTTAGATGATCAGTGTACTGGAAATAAGCCAGGTAACCTTTACCCTGATGAAAGGGAGACTAGCCCATGTCACACTTTCACTCATCACTGTCACATTAATCCTGTACTCAGACCTCGACATCTCTTTGAAGCTACATGGAGATTAAAGCTTCCTCGGATTACTTTCAGTGGAGATTAGTCTCTCTCTCTATCTATTGCCTCATTGTCTCGATTCGATCTCTCTCTCATCCCATCTCTATCGTCTAGGCTGTTCCCACTATTCCAGTTAGTTTTGTTCTAAAAACACTTTTTCAGATCGGAAGAACAATCGGGCCTGAGCAATAAATGGAGTTGGATGACCAGGAAATGGCAGATCCAGGTTTGTGACATTTCCCCTGATCAAATATGTTCAGGGCCCGCAAAGCCCTTCAGTGTGACGTTTTTGAGCTAAACTGTGTTTAGTAAGAACAAGAACACATTGCGTAGGCCAACAGTTTGAGTGGTTAGAAATTAAAATAAGTGCAAACTACAAATAATTCAGGTCAATCGCTGCGCTCCTCCATCTTCAAATTGCTCGACCAGACTCGCATTGGAGCCGTACCCCATGAACAGGAATCGATTGTCATGAGGGCTTTCAGCAAGGCAATCTACGAGCTCTACTCTACGGCAGACTTCGAGCGCTATCGAATCCTGGCCTCTAACATCACCGATCAAGAGAAAGTAATCGTGAGGAGAAGAATGGAGGAACCCTGGGGTTGCATGTTCTGCATCTCCCAAAAGTCCGACCCGAAACAGGTCCTGCTCGGATTTCGCTTCATTCGCATCGAAGTCTTGCCCGAACTCTTTCGCGCCATTTCGGACTACTATGGTCCGGTTGTGATGGAATGCTTGTCGGAAATACTGGAAGGTGCCATGCACTATTTCCTTCGCTTGGAAGCTAGGATTATCGAGGATCGTCTTGAAGGATTAGCACGTTTGGAACGTTTCAATCTCCCGGAGGTCGTGGAGGATCTCTCGTTCTATAGGAGCGCAAGAGATGAACATGCTGCATTTCATTCGGAGTATCTACTCGGAGATAGATTGATTGCCAAATTCTGCTCAACTCCTGATAAATGTGTATTGTTCGCGATTAACGCTCTAAATGGAACACGACTGTTGATGAAATGCCCCATACAGTCACGAAACTGCACAGCTACCACGAGAGCGGTGTTTTTTACCGTCAGTCCAGTGATGGTCAACATCTGGTCAGCCATTTTCGCACCCATTCGATCACTCTCTGATCAATGGCTCTCTCCTTTCTTCACGCTCTCTCGATCTTTCTCACTGACGAGACAGTAAGACGACTGTGAGATCAAGCCATAGTTCCGCTCTCTTTTTCGCAACTGTAAAACGACGAGCTGTTTTAGGGAAATGAAAAAGCGGACTCCCTTTCACACTTGCAGCTTCAACCACTGTTCACTCCACAACCCGCCGTTCTTCTCGCTGCATGGTGAGGATGGCCGAGATCATCGTGCTCAATCGAGGTATAGTTTCGGCCAGCAACTATCCCCTATTCAACTACCATTACGTAGGAATCCGTAGGGCGGCATCGTTCGCCTAGTAACCACAGAATACTTCATTTTATAGTGTTTATGCAAAAAAAACCTCGAAACTATAAGGCAGAGAAAATAGTCACGTTCACAAATTCAAGAGTAGAGATGTCAGAATGACTCTCCTCATTTTCCACACTCTCTAACCGATCAGGCAGGCGAGAGAGAGTGTGAAATGAGGAGAGATATTCTTCATTCTGACAACCCCTAGTATTGCAGGTCAATCCCTGCGTGCCTCTCTCTTCGAGCTGCTCGAGCAGAGTCTGCACAATCACTCTCGCGAAGTGGCAAATGAGGTAAAATACGGGTCGCCGTCTCTTCATTTCACACACTCGCCGTCTATTCATTTCACACACTGTTTCGCATGTCTGACCCGTATTTCGAGCTATAGTCGGTGAGGTGAACGTCGTTCGGACGGTCGTAGTTAGCCTTTTCGTTCATAAAATACTGGAAATACTTCATTTTGTCTCTAAAGGTCTTCATCAAGTTCTTCAACGCGGTCTACGAGCTGTACTCTACGGGTGATTTCGAGAGTAATCACATCCGAGGTACGGATAGACTTTTTCTATTTTTTTGACCAAATTCGCTATTTCATCAAGGGGTTTTTCCACTCCATCAAGAGTGAACATTGCAATTGATTCAAAGTTTGTCGAATCGTTAAGTTTTAATTCTTTCATCCCAGCCGCCAATATGACCGCGGCAGAGAAGACTGTTGCCCGGGAACGACTCTGGATTAATTGGAGGCACTCGCTGAACTACGGTGCAGTGTAAGTTTCTTTTCGGCTTATTTTCATCCTTCACTTACTCTAGAAGCAACAATAAGGTGATGGTGCATGGTATTCGTCGCTTTTTGAAGCAGGTTGCCTGGTAGAGCGAGTAAGCTTTTGACTGTAGCCCAAATATCGAACTTTCCAGACCTCGCCTTGGATCGTCTCTCGATCGAATCCTGCTCGGATTTGGCTACTATCGGGCTGAAGTCTTGCCTGAGTTCTTCCGATTCATGGAGGAAGAGGAAGAAGAGGATTTCGATTCCCGAGCTTCCCGAGCAGCTCTCAAGTTTATTCGCAAACACGAAATTGATCTCATCTTGGCTTGGTTTGAAATGAATCGCTTTCCCCACTTTAATACCAGATCCGAGGATGAGCCATTCTATGAGGAACAGATAGAGAAGCATCGTAGCATGGAATGTGAATATGATTTGGAGGATTAGATCGGACTTCGACTGTCGATTGCATACTTTCATTGTAACGTCTCCAATTTATTTCGATAAATTTCTGAACGTGTCGCATAAAGCCTTTTCATTACGATTTTCATTCGAAATAAATCAATAAATTTGGACGCTATTCATACTTTCCTTCTTCTTTCTCTTCCACCTTCCCTTTCATCAGTCAGAATGCGTTTTCGCACGTGTCAACATGTCTCAGTCGTATCGCGCCCCTCATTCATTCACTCAACTGGAGAGGCAAAGACAGTTTACAGGGAGAGGGGAAAAGAGATGAGAGAAAACTCACTGCCAGACTGCGCCACTCGTTTGCTGAGTCACACATCCCCTGATCACCCTTCGTTTCTCATTTGAATTTCCCATCATCGTCTTGATTTTATAATTGACACCAAAAACTGACTCTGTTCTACTGATTATCTTTGCATTTCCAAGTCCTCTTACTTATCAGATCTGAAACACAACGTGATCATCTCAATAACCGCGGAGAATGGCTGGGCACAACGCTGATCGAGGTACGTTTTCATGTTTTTATACCATGAACCATATTTATGAATATTCCAATTTTCAGGTCAAACTCTTCGCACTTCCATCTTCCAAATGCTGGAGCAGAGTCTCACTGCACCTACTGACGTAATCGCCAACGATGTACACACCAACTTCTTCCTGACCCTTCACGAGTTCTACTCGACCGACCGATTCTCGGACCAGATCATCCTTGCGTCAAACATGACTGATGATGAGAAGGCCTTGGCGCGGAGAAGACTGATAACGAATTGGGATCGCGAGTTAGTATTTCTTCTCTTGCTTCGTTATACCAGAGTTATTTGTTTCAAGGTTGTTTGAAATGCACAACTGGGAATCACTGAGTGTCCAAAACATAGATAAGTTCCACAATTCCAGGGTCAACCCGGTCCCCGAATCGCACTTGAAGCAAGTCAACCTTGGCTGTCGTTACTATCGGGCGGAACTACTGCCGGAATTCATCAGAGTTGTGGAGGAAGAGGACGACCAGCCGTTCAATTCGACTCCGGTGCTGCGTGCTCTCTACACACTCGAATTCTCGCTTGTCGCCGTATGGTTTCGCAAAGATAGAGTTGCCCTTACGGAGGTGCATGCCTTCTGGAAAATACAGCATAACCAGTTGTTCGGGATGACCGCGGAATACAGATTAGAGGATTAGCTTGTATGTTATTTCCATTTGAATGTTTTCTTTGTATTTCACTTCTCAACGTGTCGAGTAAAGCTTTCGAATAATCTCGGAAATTGTGGCCACAATGTTCTCTAAATCCGATTGAACTGTATTTGCCATCCTAGCCTTATGAAACATTATCAATTGGAAGAAAATGAAATTCTCCAAGAAGAAGCAAAAACAACTTCAGATGTGGTGGGAACTAGACAATCGATAGGTTGTATATGTATGGTAGATTTTGAAGTTCCTTTTTCGCATTTTGATACGTTTGTTCCCACAGGCTTGATATTTCTTTGCTGGCTTTGATGTGCCGCCAACCTCTAGCAGGGGAAATTTCAAGGGAGCTGTGCCACTGGGTAAATGCGCGGGAATTCAAATTTGACAGTGTGGAGAGGAAAATTGACGGAGGAAGCCGTCCCTTCCTTCTCCTGTTCATGCCCCTTCCCCCGGATTCTTAGTTTGGCCCTGCTATCGCTCTAACTTCTGGTCAACACTCGCTTTGTCCCAACTCGAGAAAATTTATGGATGGAGAGATAAAGAGGGGAGTAGAGAAGAGAGAGAGAGAGTTCCTCCTTTCTTCGATTCAAGAACCTTTGATTTTCGCGCCTTCCATTCGCATTTCTATGACTGAATGTAGTTTCTCATTATCGTTTATTCTTGAGGGTTGGAGGAAGGAAGAGGCTCGATAATCGATCAAACGGCTGAAGGCAACATGGAAAACCGAGGTATTAAATTTAGAGGGCATTCTTTATTGACCAACAATTTCGCCTTTCATCTACAACATTCAATTCATTGTTCAAACACATTTCAACTTTCCAGGTCAAACACTGCGCGCATCGATCTTCCAGTGGCTAGAGGAAAGCCTCGTCCAACCGCGCCCCGGAATACCCAACCCAGTGTATGTCTATTTGAATTACAATTATCTATCCACTAAGGAAGTACTCTCACGACTTCACTTAGACCTTCTGGCACTGCTGTTTATTTTGCCTGGATCGTTTTTCTATGTCTTACATTCTCATTCCCGTCTCCCTTCTCACTCGGAACTTTCGATGGAGAGAGAGGCCGGGGCAAAAGGAAATAAGTTATGCTCTTTGTAGGTACATCAAAATTTACATCGCCCTGCACAAATTGTACACATCTGAGGAGTTCTCTGCCCATCATATCCGTGCTTCAAACCTGACTCCAGATGAGAAGGCAATTGCGCGGCGAAGACTCGCGGCGAGATGGGACCTCGGGTACTCCAATTTCTGTTCGTTCAAACTAGCAGGTCTTTTCGAAAATCCAAGTTTCTAGTAGACTGAATTAAGCTAGCTCACAGTACATTACTTCCCTACCTCATTCACTCAACGCGGTCCAGTCTGGGGCAATAATTAAAGAAGTTCTCCAGGCTCTACCCCGACCCCAAGACGCGTGTGAGAAAAGCCTATCTTGGATGCGCCTACTATCGAGCAGAAGTGCTGCCAGAGTTCATCAGAATGGTTGAGGAAGAGGACGGGGTGGAATTCGACGACGAAGAAGAACAAGTGATTTATGTTAGTTGGAAGAACCAGTTCGCATTGCTCAGAGCAGGTTTTCGAAATTATAGTGCAATGCCTTTCTGGCAGACGCAGAAGGAAACGTTCTATAAAACGATGGAGTCCGAGTATGGCTTGAAAGATTAGTCCCTGTATTTCTTGACTCTGCCTTTCATGAACATATTTATCACTTGGATGAAACGGAATAAATTATCTACTCATTCAACTACCGGACGCTATTTACAAAGAAATACGTGTTAGGATTCACAGAATTACACAGTGTGCTACAGCATTGGGTTACGGTATCCAGGGTACGGTGGCTATTGTTACTCTCTCTAATGGGCGACCCGTGCGCGAAATGGATATGAAGTAATGGACAGGGCTGACAACATTGTATCGATCGATAATCGATCTACCGTATCTCTCTCAAAAGTGCTTCGAATGATCCTATCTTGGCAATGGCACACATACATAAGTATTACGAAAATCATTAGAAAATGAGGCAAATACAAGATTACAAAAGGCGAAATCTGAAAGTCTCTACACAGTGGAATGGACGAAACCCGGCAGGGTGAAAGGATTACATTGCTCGAATCGGAGCTGAGAGGGTTCAAGCAAGGAATAATAAGTATAAATATACCATCGAGGTTGTAAGGCTCAGGCTTGGATAATAAATTGGTTACTGCAGACATCCTTAGGTTATTAGAGTAGGTAGTAGGTCAAACGGGGCGTGGTCTAAAAGGGCCTCCAATCGATCGATTATCGGTCGCTCACGGAGACGGCGCTGTTCGTCCGCTCGTTGTACTTCAGAGAGGTGCGAACGTCCTGGAATTTATTGGTCCATAAATATTATTGATTCCGCCTCTACTCAATTCTCCAACATCACATGGTAGAATATACGACTCCCCTTGGCGAAAGAGTGAAAAAGCACGGAAACACACCTTCAAGCTAGCCATAGTCTTCTTCAACCACTTCTTTCCCTCACTCTCACTGCCTTCCATCCATGAGTCTCTCAACCATGCTTCTATCTATCCCCCATAGATGCTGAAAATTGCTGAAACGCACCTTCAAACTAGCCATGGTCTTCTTCAGCCACTTCTTCCCTTCGCTCTCACTCCCTCCTCATCCCCATCCAACTATAAGTATCTCAACCCAGCTTCTATCTATCCCTCACTTCTAACAACCGAGCCCAAAAATCCAGAAAATAGTTGAAACATACCTTCAAACTAGCCATAGTCTTCTTCAACCACTTCTTTCCCTCACTCTCACTGCCTTCCATCCATGAGTCTCTCAACCATGCTTCTATCTATCCCCCATAGATGCTGAAAATTGCTGAAACGCACCTTCAAACTAGCCATGGTCTTCTTCAGCCACTTCTTTCCTTCACTCTCACTCCCTCCTCCGCCTCCATTCAACGATGTCGTCATCTGGTGGGACAGGTCCTGGTTGCGGCATTGTTCCTGCAACGATGGGTCATTACGGTACGAAATATCGATTGACGAATTTCTCAAAACCCCCCAAATACTCTCTAATATTTGCTTGCGGCACTACTCCAGCAACGAAATTGCTTGTTTCTACATCCAGTTGTGTTTCAGAGTGAGTACAAAACAAAGACAGTTCACTAGAATCGCTTTCAGCTCGTTTGAGGTGTTTAACAAAAAAAAATAGATACGCCCTTTCCCTAACACACGAAAGAACCACTAGTTCGCTGCTCCGTAGCAAGTTTCTCGAACATGTTCTCTGACTTCAACTGCCTACAGTATCGTTCAATTTACGTACCTCAACTAGCAACAGCTTCGTCTGCGCCAACTCCAACTCCACTGCCCGCACATGCGCCTCTCGCTCCTCAAGTCGCGTGATCAGGTCAGAGATGCCCAACTGAAAATTCAAACAGTTGAAGGTAGTTTAGAGATCAGTACTAATTGCGGTTGAGGCATTCACTGAGATGTGTTTCAGAGATCGATGAAGAATCAAAGAATCTACAACCATTCAAAACCACGAATGGAGGCTGTCGTAATTGTAAGAAATCAAATCCGAACCGTTTCATTTTTACGTGCACGCTCTAACTGTTCTTCCTCCATTTATGCAATCGATTCTGCAGTCTGTGCCCCAATCGATCAATAAACTACCGTACCTCCTCCTGCGGACTCCTCGCGGGACTCTGGTTCGCCTCCCACTCCTACCTGTTCCCACTCATCAATCAATACATCTGCACCTCCCTACCGTCTATTTCCCATCAAGTCAATCAATACTACCGTGTCCATCAATACCGTACCTCCTCTTGCGGGCTCCCTCTGCTGTAGCGCCTACCAATAAACGATATACCGTATCCTAACCACCGTATCCCTCTTTCGCCTTGTGGATCAATACTACCGTACCTCCTCCTGCGGACTCCGCGCGGGACTCCGGTTCGCATTCTACGCCTACTGTACCCTCCAGCTTAGCAATCAATACATCACCGTACCAATGTCAATAAATCAATACTACCGTACCTCCTCCTGCGGACTCCTCGCGGGACTCCGGTTCGCCTCCCACTCCTGCACGCTCGACCAGCACGAATCGCACGAGGAGATGCGCGACTGAAGGGATTATTGATTGATTATTGTTTTCTAAAAAGATCACGACAGGCATAACACATTTTCTACTCTGTTCGACCTAACAACTATCTATGAAACACAACCACTATCGTTTGAAACATTCATTCAATAAGAATGTGAATCATTCATTCAACTAACCATAATGGCCTTTTTCTGCTTGTCGAACTCTCCCCTCTCCCTATCTTCTTAGTTTATCTCTACTTTGACCAGCCTACGCGCTCAGTCTCACCAGGTTTTCCGCAGATACTGGATAAAACCTATTTCGATAGTGCACAGCGTTTAGTTATGATCGTAAACCTTACCATGATGGCTTTCTTCTGCTTGTCGAACTCCTCTCTTTCCCTCTCGGCCCGCTTGGCTTGGTCGGCGAAGAAGCCCTGAACCATAACGGTAAATGTGTTCAAAATGTCTCGCCACACTCTTTTTCCTACACGTTTACTTCATCTTAGCATTTCTAAGAGGCTCACTACGATATTCCAGGAAACACACCTTGTACTCATTCGCGACTCGCTCCTTCGTCTCGCCCTCGATCTCGAGTCGCTCGACCTGCAGGAAGAATGTCATTGCAATGGCTTGCATAACGCACACCACATTCCGACTGTTTTGGGTACGAAGCAAAGTATGATCGAAGAGAAAATGTGATTCACTAACTTCTCGCCGACACATCTCCTTGAGCTGCTCGTACTCGGCGAGGAGGTTCCTTCAATTACACTAATTAGTTTTTTCGATGAGATCAGCTTCATCGATAAAAACAATTCCATAGTAAGTCAGGCAGTCAGTCAGAGTCAGAGACACGATCGCACTCTTCCTCATAACCTTGCACGCTATATCTCTAACAAGGGGGTTCCACAACTCCGAATCGGATGATGCGCTTCTCTATCAGCTTTATAAAAAAATCTCACTTGTTCTCCTCCGTCACATCTGCATTTGCCCTGCTCAACCTCTCCACCGCATTCTTCGACGATTCCAGCTCGTCCTCGGCCTTTAATTAGAGTAATTATTTTAATTGCTAATTAAATTTTTAATTACTTGGTTCATTATGTCTATTGCGGATATAAAGTCAGTTAGCGATCAAAAATAGCGTCTCTAACCGTGTCCAGCTTCCGCCTCTTACTAGTCACTAGTTCATGACCAGCTTTTAAAGTCAGTTCCCGATCAACAACCCCCTACTTACCGTATCCAGCTTCCGCCTCAACTCAATCTTGCTCGTCACCAATTCATGCGCGAGATCGTCGTTCTCCTGCTCCAGTCGGATGATCGTCTTGCAGTAGCGGTCGTTCTCGCGCTTAATTGATTTATTATTACTTAATTTTGTTAATGACGATAGGGCGCAAATCTTCATTTGCAACTTTCTGGTGTGCACCAATACTTTATGTTAGATCGTTCACGGGCTTAATTTTTATTCGCATGCAATGTTGCAATGTCCCCTATAATGCTGAATTGTATTCGTATTCTCATCCCTACACGATGGGCCAATAATCAGAAGACTTTTACCGTTCTTCACTTCACTTACACGCGAAACACAACAGTTCTTTGAAAAAAAATTTTCTACCGCCCACATCGAATTGAATCTACGTAACCCACAGTGCGAACAATTCACATTCTCTCCTTGACAATATTGAAATGCCTGCCGTACCTGCAACCGCTTGGTCTGGTCCTCAGCCTCGGCCTCCTTCTCCTTCTCTCACCATCCACCTAGATTGTTTCCCAACTTCCCCACCGTAACATTCCAACTCGCGAATCGTACCGTTCCTTTCTGACTATCGTAAACCAATCAATCGATACGGTATCCCTGTCATACCTGCAACCGCTTGGTCGGGTCCTCAGCCTCGGCCTCCTTCTCCTTCATCTCCACATAGTCGGCCTCGTATTTGGCGAGCTTCTTGTGGGAGATCTGGAAAATTTCTTTGTTAAATTTATTTTCTCAAGAAGTTCCAAGTAAGCAAAGAAGAAAACGAAAATCCATCTCTCATGTAGTATTTGTGAAACGCAACTGAGAAATTTGCTATTTGTCTAAAATTGTGTTTTTGTACACCATCGCTAGTGACAGCCGTGAGCCCGAGGACCAAACTTTAGAAGTGCAATAGCTAATTAACAAATTCGTAATAGCTCACCTTCAACTCGACCGCTCTCTGGATAAGACTGCGAGCGTTAGCTTCCGTGCGGTATCTGTAATTAAGATCATTATCTAATTAAGGCAATTAGCTAATTAGCAACTCCCTTCCAAAATCGATATCCAACCCGCAGTTTCTATGGAGAGACAAGTTAGCGGAAGGGACTCAAGCTGCACAAAGAGTTGACTAGTGGAGGGGAGCAGATGCAATAGGGGGAGGGGAGAAAAAAAGAGGAAAAAAGAGGAAAGAGACAATTTCCAGAATTGGAAACGAGGCAGATGTTTAGAATGAGAAAGCTACTCGGGAACTAATTCAGGGAGAAACGAACGAGAGTTTGGATGAAAATAGCAGGGAGCCTCGCCTGTACCCGCCTAGAAGCATTAAAGGCATTGACCCTTGGTGAGCTTTCAATAACGTCCAAATTTGAAGCAATACGTTTGCCCAGCTTTTCATCTGATGGATTGTAAATCAACCAATATTTAAAGGAAATTGCGCTTCGGAAGAGCGATAATGAGAATAGTCAACGTTTCCATTATTCCCACCAAAATACCCTTATTTGAAACGCCGAAGGCTCAAAATGAGAAACGGAAAGGGAATAAGCAATTAAAAGGAACTAGTGCCACTAGGAGGTCCAAATGAAAGGAACGAAGGAAATGATGAATGCCTTTCAGACCACTGCTAATCAACGGAATCTTGCTCAAATGTCGACGTTGCTAGTACTACTTCTACATTCCGGAAAACAGAGCTAAGATCGACAACTAACGTCGATAACAAAGCAGCTAACCCAGAAAGCGAACGAGGGGGGAAGAAAAGACTGCTCAAAAGACTGCTGCTAATCGACGGAATCTCTCCGGGGAATTGCGTTCCTCTCTCTTTTCCCCTCCTCTAGCCAAAGAAAGAAGTAATTAGCTACAACTAGCAGTTTCTTTGGGGGAACAAATATTTTTCAGCGTCGATTCCCTTCTCATATACTCAGTCAGAAACAGTGATTAGCGTATGCCAGTCTACCATGCACTACCGTACTCTGAAGCAACCGTACCTTCTCGGCAGTGTCACCCTGAAATACTTCAGTATCCCCTCAAAGTCCAACTGCAGCAGGTCTCTCTTCGAGTCGCGAAGGAGGGCAAGGGAGATGTGGAAGATGGTCGGCATGCCCTGCAGAGAAAATATTGTCGCTACACGACTGTAATATCTCTTCCCCTTATCCTTTCGTATAGTGAAACCACAACAGCTCTTCCCTCTCTTCCTTCTTCTGATTCATTCACACATTAAAGGTTGTTCCTTCCCCTTTCTCCCTCATTCCTCTATCGTTACTTCCATTCGTACTAGGACCATTCCCCCTCTCTTCTCTCTTCCCCTTCTCATCTCTCTTTCCCCATCATATTATATCGCGTATGCTTAATGTAGATAAAGGTTTAATTACCCAAGTTTGAGGTGTTTCTTTGGTCTCGCCGACACATGGCGACCACGGTAACTCGGTGAACGAACCCACCATCTCATCTGCGGTTCACCTACGGCAGCCACACAAGAACCTCGCCGTCCTTCACCATCCACAGGTTCACTCCTTTCGAACCTTCTTCATCTCCCATCCTCATCCCGCTCCTTGCATTCGAGCGCTCTCTTTCTTCATCTCATTCCCATCTCATCCATCTGACTCACTCCATTCGAGTCTCTCATTCATCATCTCATTCGACTCACTCCATTCGAGTCTCTCATTCATCATCTCATTTGACTCAATCCATTCGAGTCATCTTCTCTTCAACCATCCTTCCCGCTCTCTACATTCGAGCGCCGTCACCTCTTCTTCTCATTCCCATCTTCCTTCATTCGACTCCTTGCATTCGAGTCTCTCATTCATCATCTCATTCGACTCACTCCATTCGAGTCTCTCATTCATCATCTCATTTGACTCAATCCATTCGAGTCATCTTCTCTTCAACCATCCTTCCCGCTCTCTACATTCGAGCGCCGTCACCTCTTCTTCTCATTCCCATCTTCCTTCATTCGACTCCTTGCATTCGAGTCTCTTCATTCATCATCATCAACTCATCTGCTCTTCTCAGTTGTTTCTCATCCTCCTCGTCACCATTCCATTCCGATTGGCACACGATACGTGCAAGGCGTTGGACCGAAGAAGCACCCTAAGACCATTCAATCATGTCTCTCCAACTCCGTACGAGGATAGGATCGACCCTTAGAACACTGACGAAGCGGCTAGATACCCTCTCATCATTCCTTCATGAGCGAGGGACAGTAGTCCACTCTCTCGAACCCCTCGAAGACCATGAACTTCTGATTGACATCGAATACATCACAGAAGCTCGTCGTGATGTAGTCGATCTTTTCCGGAAGATCGAAACAGCTCTCGATCGATGGAAAACTCTCGGCAAGACCGACCCCAAGGAGAAGGAATCCCATGCTTCATTCACTACCACGGATGAACACTATCTCAGCCTCACTTCTGAGACTCGCGAGACCCTCTCTCGCACCGATGATATCCTTACTATGCTCGTCCACGAAGCTACCATTCGAGCACTCGATATCCCTCAACCATCCGACGATCTGTCATCACATGGAAGCGTCCATGATCCTCCTTCGACTCGTCGTCCAAGTCAACTAACCATCGATATTGATCCATCATCTCCTCCCGTCACTGCAACCGCTCCTGGCGCAGCCCCAGCTGCAGCCAATTCATCTTCAGAACGTGGAGTTCCTGTCACTACTCATCTGCAGAGCCCTTCACTCCACTCATGCAGGTCCTCGTTCACTACTCGCTCTGAGTCACTACAAGCATCTCTACCACTCTTCTCGCAGTTCCCAGGCCTTCGACCTCCCTCGGATACTGCACTCATTCCACCCAATCCTGCTCCACCTCCTCAGCTGGCTCCATCCTTCTTCCTTCAATCTGCATTGGCCAGCAGAGCCCAACTGCCGTCCTTCGACGGCGACTTGACTAAGTGGCCGTCCTTCAAGGCGGCATTCCTGGCCCTACTCGGAGATGCAGCACTCCCAGGCTGTCACAAACTTGCCATCCTCAAGTCCTGTCTCTCTGGTGAGGCCAGTGAGATGATCTCTGGTCTCAGTCAGATCGACGCTGACTACGACACAGCCATGTCGATCCTGCATGCGGAGTACGATCGCCCATCTCTCATTCGTCATGCTCTCCTCACTCGCCTTCAATCCATCGAGAACTGCGATCCAGAGGGAACGCAACTTCGTCGAATCTACATGGAGCTCACCACTATCATTCACCAGCTCTGTCCGGAAGGAGAATCCGACAGCCCCGACTTCTTGGTGAATCTCATCATCACCAAGTTGCCCATCTCTCTCCAGACCAGGATTATGAAGGAGACGCAGAGGAAGACTATCGGCGTCTTCTCCGTTCTCAACATCATGAGAGACGCAGTTGATGACGATCGCATCGAGCGACTACTCACTGTAACCCATTCTCCTCACTCCCCTCGGATGAATCACTCTCCATCTCTTCCATCTTCCCCTTCTCATTCTCATCCCAACCAGTCTGCTTACTCATCGGAGCGTCCACTCATCTGCCCTCTCTGCGATGGACCCCACTTCACGAAGCACTGCTCGTCCTTCAAGTCTCCTTACGACAAGAAGAAGGCAGTCATTGAGAGAGGTCTCTGTCTCAACTGCCTCTCCCGCTCTCATCACGTCGATGATTGCATCAATCGACACAGCTGTTGGCACTGCAATCAGCGTCATCACTCGTCGATCTGCACTGACCGATCCATTCCAAGAGAGAATACCCAGGAGCACTCATCTCATCCTTCTCGTCCCTCTCCTCATCGAGCGAAGACTGTCTCTTTCTCTCCTCCCATGAGTCAACCAGCGAGAGATATCACTCTCCATGTCAACTCATCTCCTCTTCCGCACGAGAAAGACTCATCCCTTCTCTGTCTCGATGTCAACGTTTCTTCCCCCAATTATCCCGAGGAGAAGATCGCTGTCACTCTCGTTCTCGACACTGGTAGCAACCAGTCCTACGTCTCCAACGATCTCGTCTCTGATCTGAGTCTCCCTTCCTCTCAACAGATCATGAGATCACGCACCGTATTCGGCAATGAAGAGCCTCAGCCTCATCTCACATCTACTCATTCCCTACTCATCTCTCTTCCAAGCGGCCATCAGGAGAAGATTGATCTCCACGCTACTCCTTCAGTATGCCCCACTCTCGACTGGACAGTGAAGAAAGGAGAACTTCTCATCCCTCGTCGATCTCGACCGATGATCCTTCTCGGCATGGACCTTCTTCGACGATTCTTCTTCACTCCTTCTCTACGAGTCGAATCCTTCTCCAACTACGACATCATCCACACATCACTGGGAGACTGCATCTCCATGGAGAAAGAACCTCATCCCATCTCGATCGCCACTCTCACTCTCGCTGACTTCAAGCTGCCACCCGACAAGGCACCTTCGCTCGGAGATGAGCCAGCCTCTTCAATTCTCTCGGGCTCCTCCAAACCCGATCACGAGAACTCCACCCTTGGCCACTTGTGGCCGTTCCCTGCTCTCTCTTCATTCCAGGCAGCCACTGATCTCTCTTCCACCAGCTGCCCACCCGTGAGCCTCTCTCATCGCGACGACTCGTCTGCTCGCTCTGACCGTGCCACGCTCTCTCTTCACTCAACTACCTCGAAGGACAAGGACAATCCTCCAGTCTTCACCTACTCATCCTCTCCATCTACAGCCCGCACCCATTCTCTCAGGGCCGGAGAGTGACCCCGTCACATCATCATCATCCCTATTATTGTGTTTCGTTATTCTCATTGCTCATTCCTCCTAATCATCCACCTCTATCATTTCACTTCACACTCTCAAAACCACTCCCTATCGCTACTCAAGCTCCTGGCCCAACACTTTTTAGCCCCCGGAGTGTCGCTACACGACTGTAATATCTCTTCCCCTTATCCTTTCGTATAGTGAAACCACAACAGCTCTTCCCTCTCTTCCTTCTTCTGATTCATTCACACATTAAAGGTTGTTCCTTCCCCTTTCTCCCTCATTCCTCTATCGTTACTTCCATTCGTACTAGGACCATTCCCCCTCTCTTCTCTCTTCCCCTTCTCATCTCTCTTTCCCCATCATATTATATCGCGTATGCTTAATGTAGATAAAGGTTTAATTACCCAAGTTTGAGGTGTTTCTTTGGTCTCGCCGACACAAATATCATAGTATGGGCTCTTTGGTATCGTGATCCCGCTCTCTTATTACTCCTTGGGCTCAGAAGCACCAACTTCTGAGCAGAAGAACCATCAACATTAACTAAATAGTGCATCAAAAAAGAGTGAGCCGGACTTGCTATTCAGACCCTATTTATATCGTCTTTTTTAAGTTCTCCAAAAAATTAAGAGCGACTTTCTGAGAAAATGAAACTATGCTTGGCACTAGGGAAAAATGGAATTCCTCCAAAATATGTCAGCTGGTAGTACTCCTCGAGTGTATCTCAGCACCAGTTGATTTTGCGTTCTGGTTCGATCTCCGTCGAATTGTGAAGTATGTTTCAGTGAAACATAACCCAGCCGACTTTGCCATTTCGTAACCATTCGAAACGAGTGATAGCGCAAATAACGCGCACTATTACTGTGATCGTGCATGCCAAGTTTCATCCCAATCGATTTGAGAAAAATCGATAAATCGATATTTCTAATATAAAATAGAAAATATCTCTAAAAATCGTCTGCTAATGTCCCATTTTTTATTTGCTCAAACTAGAGAGCAACCACTCCTCTCGATGCTGTGCCAATATAAAGGAAATTAAAAATACGAGCTTGGAGAAATTCACAAAAAAGTGCTGAAAATTTGAAATAAAGTCAGTTCTCGATAAGCAAAAATGCCGTACCGCCGAGGGCGGCTGGTAGATAAATCAGGTTTAACCTTTGAGCGCCGGGTCAAGTTTGTAAAGTTAGTAGTGGGTGGACCTACTGTAAATTGTCATGTTACAGTAACCCATAATACCGTAGTCAGGTTATCGCAAACTAACTTTTTTCTCAAATGATGAGCAACAAATGTCTTCCGTGATCGAATGTGTCGACCGTAATACATCATGCTTTAGTATTCCAAGATACCGTAATTCGGTTATCGCAAACTGAGTTTTTAGATCGAGCTATTAAAAACTCATTTTCATCAAAAAGTCAGTTCGCGATAATCGAATTACGGTATCACGGGTTACTGTAGTATGCTGGTTTAAGGTCGACATATTCGACTATGGAAGACATTTGTAGCTCATCATTTGAGAAAAAAGTTTGTTTGCGATAACCTGACTACGGTATTATGGGTTACTGTAACATGACCATTTACAGTAGGTCCACCCTCTACTAACTTCGCAAACTTGACCCGGCGCTCAAAGGTTAAACCTGATTTATCTACAAGCCGCCCTCGGCGGTACAGCATTTTTGCTTATCGAGAACTGACTTTATTTCAAATTTTCAGCACTTTTTTGTGAATTTCTACAAGCTCGTATTTTTAATTTCCTTTATATTGGCACAGCATCGAGAGGAGTGGTTGCGCTCTAGTTTGAGCAAATAAAAAATGGGACATTAGCAGACGATTTTTAGAGATATTTTCTATTTTCTATTAGAAATATCGATTTATCGATTTTTCTCAAATCGATTGGGATGAAACTTGGCATGCACGATCACAGTAATAGTGCGCGTTATTTGCGCTATCACTCGTTTCGAATGGTTACGAAATGGCAAAGTCGGCTGGGTTATGTTTCACTGAAACATACTTCACAATTCGACGGAGATCGAACCAGAACTCAAAATCAACTGTTGCTGAGATACACTCGAGGAGTACTACCAGCTGCCGCATTTTGGAGGAATTCCATTTTTCCCTAGTGCCAAGGGTCCCGGCCAAAGATTTTCACTGACTCAGATAGTCACTCTTAAGCAAATTCATATTCACTTACTTGGCTCAAAAACAGGTCGATAATGAAGAAGACCATCTGCAGTGGGAACTTGGCGGTGAACAGGGTGAGGAACCATTGACTCTGAAAGGGATTAGGTGTTCAGTGAGCTCTCGAGTTGATGTATTCCCGTAATCATAATTGGGACCGGATTAGGGTTTCCCTTTTCAGGTAATTTTACCTGTTCAGGTAAGAATGAGGGGGTCGAATTACCTGATCAGATATTCAAATGCACATTACCTGCCAGGTCAAAATCAATTGTCCGCCTAATCTTACCTGACAGGTCATTTCCACCTCTCGCCCACTACGAGCGCGGTTTCTCTGCGTTGAATGACACCGGCGCGCCGCGATGAAACATATCCATTTCTCTCAAAACCATCTCATTCTCCATCGAAATGTGGGTAGAACAGGCGCGCAAGCCGATCCTCCCACTCATCGAGGGAAGGAATGAGTGGAACAGGCGCCTAGGCCGCCTAATCAACTTTTCCCTCTCGCTCGTCCAGGTCAAATAGGCTTTATTCATCCAACGTTATTTCGAAGGTAATGAGTTCAGGCGGCCTAGGCGCCACTTGAAAAGGGAAACCCTAGACCGGATCGAATATTGTCACTAGATCACAAATTTTAACGATGATGAGTGATGAGTTTTCAAGGAAATCTCTGTGAGTTTACTACAAAAAGCTTGCTTTGAGCTTCAGCCAACTTCTATTTGGGGTATTACCCTGAATTGTAAATTTATTTCTGTAAATTTATTTTTTTTAAATTACTTTTAAGAAATTCCATTTTGGAAAAATATTTTTTGGAAATATCCAGTTAGTGAATTCCATTTTAGAAATGAATTTTCTGTAACCGGAGTTTTGGGAACTGCGAATTAGTAAAATTCGTTTTGGAAATACGGTATTGGAAATTTTTTTCTGGAAACGCCGTTTTGTAAATTTTTTCTGGAAACGCCGTTTCGTAAATTTTTTTCTGGAAATGCCGTTTTGTAAATTTCTTCTTGGAAATGCCGTTTTGTAATTTTTTTTCTTTTCTTTTCATTTTTCCTTTGACACTTTTTTTAATGGAAGCGAGGTTTCATGAAACCCGACCTCGAACTGTAGCAAATATCGTGTTTCATTCCTAAAATACGGTCTTTCTATCGTTTCGGGCTACCGTAATCTCGAATCCTGATTCTACCACAGGATTTCAATCACCGTCATATTGTAATCGTTCTGGACTACTATTTTAATTAACCATTTACCGTAATCTTACAACCGTATCCGGGCAGTTATGTGGCAATATCACGATCGACCGAAGACGGTTGTAAGATTACGGTACTCGGTTAAGGGAAATTAGATTACGGAATTCGATTTTAAGAGAAAGGTTACCGTAGCCGTGTTCCGGTAGTGATATCGCGATCGCCCTATTTTGATTGAGAGATTACGGTAAGCTGTTAATAAGCTGTTAAAGCTGTGTTAAAGCGGTAAGCTGTTAAAAGTACAATAACGGCAGACCACAACGACTAAAAGAATACGGTAATTATAATCCTGTGGTAGAATCAGGAGTGTCCGAATACGGATGTGAGATTACGGTACCCTGTTAACGGATCTACGACTTCGGTAGTCGAGAACGATAGAAAGGTTTTGTTAGCCAGATGCTGGTAATAAAACACGATGCCGGGTATCATGAAACAACGATTCCGTTAAAAAAATATTAAACGAAAATAGAAAAGAGAAGAAAAATTAACAAAACGGCGTTTCCAAGAAGAAATTTACGAAATGGCGTTTCCAGAAAAAAATTTACGAAACGGCGTTTCCAAGAAGAAATTTACGAAATGGCGTTTCCAGAAAAAAATTTACGAAACGGCGTTTCCAAAAAAATATTTACAAAACCGCGTTTCCCGAAAAAAATTTACAATACCGTATTTCCAAAAAATATTTCCAAAATCGCGTTTCCAGAAAAAATTTTACAATACCGTATTTCCAGAAAAAAATTTACAAAATGGCAATTTCTAAAAAGTGAATTTCCATAAATATTTTTCCCAAAAATAACTTTACATAAAACAAATTTCCTAAGCGAAATTTCCTAACTTTTTTTTCTAATTCGGGGTAATACCCTATTTGGCATTCTCCTGGCAACTCGTTGTTTCGATCATGTTACGACACTCATCGCCCCCTCCCCTTCCCTCCTCCACCCTTCACTCACCGCATACATGTGCGTCTCGACGCCCAGCTTGTCCAGGTGCGCGAACAGTTCGGATTCGTAGTCCTGAACGGAAAGGTAGAGTTACGGTACTCTGGATGATGAATCGATTTTCGATTTCTATTTTGAATCTTACACAGCTCCTAGAGCCAATAATTGTTTTGTGAAATCAAGGACGAATTATAATTGCCTAAATCCACGCTATTCTCAGAAATATGTTTTGTGAAACACATCCTTTTTTTTTCATTATTCGTCCGCGAGAATGGGCGAGAGAGTATGTGAAAAGGTGAGAGAGAGAGAGAGTCAGAGATTAGGGAATTTCAAAGTCGGATCACACCTTGATGAGCGCATTCAACTGGTAGAATCGGAGATGGAGCGAGTCGAAACCGAGCCTGAAATTGAGATTTTGTATCTCAAGAATTGATGGACGAAATATTAACCCCACTGAGAAAACACGCTGTTGTTGTTCATATGAAACACATGCCAACACATTCATTATTTTCTAAGCGGCAGCTAAGAGTCAATCTGACTCTTTCCATTCTTTGCACTCTCTGACTATGTCTGGCTGGCTAGAAATCATAACGATTGTCAGATGTTTTCGTTTTATGTGCGGGTAGTCAAAGACTGATCGACTCCATTGAGGAGGCCCACTAATCGGGTTGAGTTGAAACACAACCGAATTAATTGTTCGCCCATTCGTAGAAGGATATTTTTGCTATCGATCTGCAGAAACATCAACTTTTGTGAGACTGAACGGCTTTTTCATGATTACAAAAACACTCACTTGAACAGATCCCGCAACTGGAAGTCGAACATGATCTTCACCAGTGTGCAGAAGGCCTCGTCCTCGGGCATCTTAATTGGCATTAATTTCTAATTAGTAATTAGGTAATTAATTATTTAACGAATTAAGCTTACATGCAGCAGCAGCGAAGCCGCGAGGAAGGAGAGTCCCTGGCAGTAGGATACCTGCAATTTTGATTGTTATTGTGCAACTACCGATCATCTGAATCAAAGAATAATTGTGCTTCACGTCTCATTCTAGTCAATTGACGTTCGTGGAGAGTGATCCGTGCAGCTTGTTGATTCTAATACCCAAATATTTCAATGAACTTCGTCAATCGATAATCAACTGTACTCTTCACTCCTTCATTCAATCATTATTCAACACCGTACCTCCTCATCGTGAATCGCGTACGCCTTGCTTATTCGATACAGCTTCGATTGTCCATCACCGCCCGAGGCCTGGAAGATCAGAGATTAGAGATCAAAGATCAGAAAGATGCGCTAGTCATACAGCCGTTCACAAGCTACAAACAATAAGATAGTTCCGTAGTTTGAAATAATCCCCGCTGCTAGGAAAGGTATACCCACTCTACTTCCCTGTCGCAATTTGTCATTTGTTTCGCAAGCGATCTTTCTTGAATCCTCGTTCGATAATCGTTTATCTTATTACCGTACCTTGAAGTACTCATGGGCGGGGAACGTCCTGTAGACTAGCGCATATTTGCAGTAATCGATAATCTACCGTATTCTCTAACTACGGTATCCTATCGTACTACAGCATCCTACCGTACCTTGAAGTACTCATGAGCGGGGAACGTCCGGTGGATGTCGCGTAGGATTACTTGCTCGGCGAGACAGTCCTGAAGAGAGAAGATGAGATACAGTAGAAATGAGCTACGGTACTATCCATAGCGTTCTATCTCGACAAACAAGGGTCAGGGTTGGTACTGCAAACTCAGGATTCTGTAGGAATTTTGAAACGCATCTCGATTCTCATTTTTGTAACAAAAGCGATCAGGAGAATTGCGCTACGTTTCATTGTATTCCGTGTATTCATTGCATTGTATTCATTGTATTCCGTATTCCGAGATCAATTTTGCAGTTCGATTACGGTTTCGCGGGTAATTCAAAAAGATAATCCCATTATTCCCCTTGTCTGGAGAAAACAATGGGGGCCAGAACGCTGTGTATCGATTGATTGCATTTTTTGGCATGAACTCTTCAAGAATTTCCAAAAATTAAAAAACTTATTGAACGGAAATGAACGGAGTACCAAATCTAAGAGTGAGTTTCGCATAAACCAAGACGGTGAAACAGATTGTTTGAGGGACAAACTCCTTCAATCTCTGAAGATCTAACAAAAAGACGTAGCAAATTGAGTTTCTTCAGCCAGTTCTCAAGATTAAACTCACCCTCTCAAGCAGTCCTTGATAGCTCTCCTTCAGCGCGGGATCGAGGTGCACCTGCGAATTTTAGGCTTTAATCTTATTATAAACGTATTTCGAATATTTAGAGAGTCTTACCTTAGCCAGCAACTGCCACACCTCTCCTCTCAGCATGTCCGGCACGCCGTTGGCGATGAGTGAGGCGAGTGAGGACGGGCGGGCACTGGAATGAATATTGTATCATTGAGAAAAATCGAGGATGTGATCCATGAACCTATTAGCAGGACTCTAAGTAGCAGCTATGAAACTCATGCAATACTAGTGCTGATACAAAAATGTTAGTGAGTCGAGCGAGGATGGGCGGGCGCTGTAATGTGAATGTGGTTGCAGAGAAAGTAAATTATCTTTATTTGTGTTGACAACCGAATCAGATTCCTACCATTACTCGTCGTGCGTGATGACAAGGTTATTCGAGTAATGAAGCTCAACGCAGCTATGCATTGCTCATTGCAGAGTTTCTTCAAATACATTTCAGTTTCAGGAAACCTACAATCTCAGGACCGAAACTAATCTGTCAATACAGCTTGCGGTACTCGTACGACAAAACTCTAATCGTATCATTTCTTCTGCAATGAACGTCTGCAGCGTTTCAAGTCTACTCACCCGTCCTCATTGCCTCTCCACTCCTCCATGTTTCCATCACATTTTATGTACTTCTAATAAGCAGTAGTTCTACCGTAACCCTACCGTACATATCACCCTTCCGTAAGGGTACTACAGTACTAGGGATGCTGTTGGATGCTATGGTATGGAAGGGGTATTGTACTCACCCGTCCTCGTTCCCCCTCCACTCCTCCATGCACGCTCTCCACGCTTCCATAACGTCCTCGGCGCACTCTTGCGAGACGAGACCAGAGCCGGAGAGGAGGGGTTCGTCCGAGTCTGCAAATAGTGTTGAGTGATTGATTATTTCATTGGGGGATATATGTCCTCATCGTACTATCCTCGCTAGAACACGTCAGCATTTGGCTCGAGCGTGAAACATATCTTTTACTTTACCGTTCCACTTTTCAAAAAAAGTCAGTCCTCGATCAATAAAGTCAGTTCCCAGTCAAACTACCGTACCACTCTCGTCATCCGGGGCCGGATGAATGCGCGGGCATCTTCGATGTGTTTCAATACCATTTACGCATGAAAATCAGTCCTCGATAAAAAGAAAGGATACCGTACCACTCTCATCGTCGGGGGCCGGGTGAATCAACTGGGCGGGCATCTTCGATGCTTCCCCTACTCTATCGTAATTAAATCAGTCCCCGATCAACAAACTGAAGAAACAGTACCACTCTCATCATCGGGGGCCGGATGAATCAACTGGGCAACACCCTTCCCTTCCTCTACCGTACTAACAATTATTTACGTCAATCCTCGATCAACTGAGTCAGTTCGTATTCAAAATACCGTACCGCTCTCGTCATCGGGGGCCGGGTGAATCAATTGGGCGGGCATCTTCGAGGGTGATCGACCGAGTGCTGACTGCTGACGGACCCGTTCCGTGTTCGAGTCGAGCGAGAGGAAGACCAGTCCGCCGGTGGAGGGGTCGGGCGATCTCTGCAATACGGTAAGACGGTTATCGAGGAATGGTTTTATGGGTGTTTGGTACGGTAAGATGGGATGGGGATCGAGGATTGGCTGTTAACTAAGTAAGATAAGAGAAAGGGGAAGATCAGTCCGCCGGTGGAGGGGTCGGGCGATCTCTTCAAGGGTACGGTAAATTCGTTGATTGGATGATCGAGAAATGATTTTTATAAATAGCGATAAAGAAAAACTGACAAAGCAGTGAATTTCAAACTTTGTAACAGATGTGAAACGCAAGTGAATGGGCCGCGAAACAACGATAAACGAGGCAGATGATGAGAAAAATTCCTTCGTAGTTTACAAAAACCAAGCACTCTCGCATTCCTCTCACCACTCTCCCTCTCCCATCCATCTCCTCCACCATAAACTACTCTTCTCCCTCACAAACTTCGCGAAACACTCCCCCTCTCTCGCTTTTACATACTCTCTCGTCGATCAGATAGCGCAAGTGAGAATGGGATGAGGCTAACTATCTAGCCGTCAAACTCTGAATCCCCAGGGAACTCCGAGTTTCAGTCGAAATTTTTTCGCATCGAAAAATGCTTCAAATTATGGTTAGATGCCTGAATTATCAGAAAATGTCTACTCTTTTTATCTCAAAAATGCCATCCGCATGCTGTATTTCAACACGGATTTCAACTATGACGAGCAAAATCGGATTGCTCGCTCGAAATTCGGCGGCGCAACACAAAAAGAGGTGTAATAACCAAGCTGCTGCCTATTTTCAACGGGTGTTTAGCAAAAACCTCGGCCATATGATTGGCGGTGTTGATGCTCTCTACATTTGGTGCACTCTCGAGCTTCCTCTGACTATCGAGAAGTGATATTTCGAGCTCAAAAACATACGGAAGGAAAGGATAAAGCGGATTATTGCTCTTCTACTCTCTCAATTTGACACACTCTCTCGTCAGTCATAGAAGATGAGAGAACGTGTGAAATGGAGAGAGCGAGAGCAGCGATGCCCGAGCCACGCATGCATTCGGTAGTGAGGGAAGGAACGGCGGGGAAGGGAAGTGAACGCAAAATGGGAATGTATGATATCATCGAAGAGTCCAGCGACTACAGCAGTGAGGTTGCAGGGGTTGCATTATTCTAGAGAAGAAAAAGAAGACAAATCGCAGGAGGGTCATGTTCTCAAGTGAAGTAGAACCTCTGAAACGTAACTCGACAAAATCGTTCAAGTTGCAGAATAAGATTCTATGTCAGCTCAAGGAGAAATCGAAGAGAAGGAAAGAGCAACGAAATAATCAATTGCCAATGTGCAAATGAGCCAAGGAATGAATATAGGAAAAAAAACTTTTAAAAAAGCTGTGATGGAGAAAGTATCAAGTGATCTGCCCCAGGAATAAGCATGCAACACAATGGTACTGAAGACGATTCAGATGGGCAAGGAAGGAGAAAAAGAATGGAAGAGCAAGGAAAGAATCAATTGCCAATGAGCAAGTGAGCCGAAGGAATGTCACATGTCGCTGTTCTTTCTTCACGCTTGCAAGAACTTTCTTTCTCAAGGATCCGCCCTATTCGCTCTAACATTCCTATGCCATTCGCTGCGGCATCTTGTGAATCACGAAATCTATTTTCTATCAAGTGATCAGAATAAGTAACTGCAGCTGAAAATAGAGTACATCTCATTAGCGGGAAAGAGAGGACAAAATCATAAACTCCTTTGAAAAAAGTTCGTATTGTAAAGAATAGCCATCCAAAAGAAAAGAAGCGATGGTTTCATAGCTCTAACAAGAGATCACAAACAGTTGCTCACAAACCCTTCTCCTTATCTGGAGCAATGTCAGTCAACTCGAGATAGTGTATGAAAAGAAGAGAGTTAGGAAGAGACACAAACAACCCCTATATTACCCCTCATTATCTCTCCCACTCACAACTCTTTCCAACTTCTTCTACAAGTGAGGGTGCAATCATCCCTACTCGTTGAAATGTGAGTCGTTTACTGTTGGTGAAATAGTAAAAAATAACGTCAAAATGATGTCAGAAAATCGTTTTTCCTTGAACACAACTACTGTGAGAATCAAAGCCATTGCAAGCGAGCCGGGAAAGAGCAGGTCGTTAGGGTGGAATCGGAAAGCATCGGAACACAAAATGTTGTATCGCTGTGCCGCCAAGTAGGCTTGCGGCTTGAACAACTTTTCTACCATTATTTTCACGTTTATCGATTTTCTTTTGTGCTCAATTCATAACCAGTTGCTCGTTCCACT
>LS494393.1:37609-54864 GCA_900490845.1 Pristionchus japonicus | reverse complement strand
GAGTGGAACGAGCAACTGGTTATGAATTGAGCACAAAAGAAAATCGATAAACGTGAAAATAATGGTAGAAAAGTTGTTCAAGCCGCAAGCCTACTTGGCGGCACAGCGATACAACATTTTGTGTTCCGATGCTTTCCGATTCCACCCTAACGACCTGCTCTTTCCCGGCTCGCTTGCAATGGCTTTGATTCTCACAGTAAACAAAAACCACTGGATTAGGCAAAATGCCAACACGGAAGCAAATCATTGGCGACCATTCAAAATTCGCTACAAACGCGTGGTCAAATACCGACGTCCGAACTCAAATAGCCATTCCATAGCCCACGGGCGATAGAGTGCTCTCTCTTCCTCTAACAATCGAGAAGGGGAGAGAGGGATAGACCATCGTACAGAGCTAGGCCAGATAGCACACGAATCGGAGAGAATCAGACACCACTGTCCTCGTCGTTCGCAAACACTAGCACGTGTGCGTATGGGAGAATGACTGCTAGGGGATAGAGAGTGAGAAGGGAAGGGTGGGGTTGGGAGAGAACTAAGAAGAGAAGTGATCAGATCCCGTTGCTCCTTCTGAGTCACTAGGTGTGGCTAATAAGCAGGAGAGACACGGGGTAACACTGGTATCTGACGGACAAGTAGGGATTTTAACGCATCACACAAATTAATAGTCAACTGGAGGTACTAACTGACTGCTATAAACATCGGAAATCAATCAAAAAGTATGGCATTTTGTTCACATAACTTAAATTCGAAATTCGAAAATCCGAACTGCAAGCGAATTAACTACCGCGCCCCGAGGCGGTCGATAGCTGATCTATACAACGAGAGAGCTAGAGAGAGAGAGAGAGAGAGAGAGAGAGTGGAAGAGAAAGAGTGAGAGTTCAGACAGAGAAAAGGAGTGATTAGCGCTAATACTACTAACAAAATGCTACAAAATGCTAAATGTCAATCCACTAGCTTTCCGTTTGCAAATCACTACCACGCCCTGGGGCGGTCGATAGCTGATCTATACACCGAGAGTGAGAGATTGGAAGAGAGCGGGGGTTCAGACAGAGAGCGAGAGAGAAAGTATCTACTCTGATTCAGCTTCAGTTAAAGCTAAACCAAGCAGTAAAAATGCGCCCAAGGCATTCAATACTCCAATCGAGAGTGTGAGAGAGTGTAAGAAAGCGCGTGCTCAGACAGAGAAGAAGAGTGATTCGTGCTTCCTTGATAGATCAAGAGTGAAATCGGATGTCAGTTTCTCCGTATGCAAAATCGATAGTAGCGCCCGAGGCAGTCAATACTCTGATCGAGAGTGAGATAGAGATGAGAGCGCGGGTTCAGACCGAGAGGGTGTAAGCAAGATGGCAGGATGAGAAAGCGTGCGGATGTGAGAAAGCAGAAAGAGAAGCAAAGACGAAGTAATGCACAGCAGTGGGATCAGACTTCCCGAGTGTACCAAACATGCGATTTCACTAATTGTCACCGCATTTTTCAAAATCCCATGGATTAAAGATGGTCTTATCTTTGTTTTTCGCTCTCACGCGCTTTTGTCTTGCCTGGGGCAGCTCATTACAAGTTCAAAGATCAAAGATCAAGTCCCAAACCTGCTCACATCCACCGATCCTTGCTGATTTCATCGCAATCGCGTGCCAAAACTTGCCGGGCATCACTAGTTCTCCTTTTCCAGCACCAGGAACTCCTCTATCACTATTCTGTTTCTATCTATCTTTCTATCTGCTTCCTCTGTTTTTCCTCTCTTGTCAGCGCTGCTCATCTTCCTTTCCATCTCTCGCAAAATAAAATCAATTTCTATCATCGCCGCTCCGCAAATGATTCATCCAGTTTGCGTCTAATTTGGGGTGTTCTTATCACTTTCTTGACGCATTTGCCAATGTGGGGATGGAAAAGGGTCATATATTATTATATAACTTTTAAAAAACTAAACTAACCGATAAATTCAGGAAGAATCCTTCTATGATGGGCGCCGCGGACTCTTCGCCGTGGCAGAATCTGACATCAGAAAATTGAAGTAAAGAAACTTCGGATCGGTTTCAGCAACAAATGAATAGGGGGATCGAACTTGAACTTTAATCTCTTCAGCTTTTCCCCTTCCAAACAATTTCTAATCGCCTTTGAGAGGCACTTATTAATGGCAGTTTCCCTCCAGACATGAATCGCCATTCAAATTTCCTTGCATACTTATTTCTTAGGCTGCAAGCTCAACCAAATCTGAATTGAATAAGATTTTCCCCAACTCACCTCTCGTGCTGATGAAACACCCTCGCTTTCGCCTCCATCGAGAACCGGATGGGCTCGTTGACCTGAAATTAACAAATAACATATGTTTGCTAAATATTTACTTTGAGATCTGAAGAGTATTTTTTTCTACAGCGAATTTCGCGATGATCAATAGAAGCATTCCCCGTGTGATTTGAAAGCCTCGTGAAACATAAGCTAGTCGCAATTTCCCTTCTATCCCCGATTATCACAGGGTTCCATCGGCTAATTAGGCTAATGAATTAACTAATTAATTAATCAATTAGCCCACCTCGCAAACGATCACGTCCCTCGACTTTGAGCTAATATCACTTCTATCTTGAAAGACCAAATCCACATTTTTTGGGAAACCCACTCTACTTATTTCTGATGAACCATGATAGGATATATTAATGAGTAAGCGAATTAGCATCTTAATAAATCAATAATCTCACCTCACAAACGATCACGTCCATCGCGACGGTGATGAAGACGCGTGTGTCTGGAATGGGAATCGATATCATGGTAATCAATTATCGATTATGGACTACCGTAACTCACGAAAATCGATAATGATTAGAAATCTGTGAGAAAGTTGTAGTTTGAGATATAGTGAACGAAAGTAGTGAATGATCGCAAGAACGAGAAATCAAGAGTATTGGAATGAGTTTCACCAATAATATGAGTTCTGATCAGATGTTGCTAGTCAATAATAGCAGCCAAGACGTGCTCAAACAAAAATAAACTCAAGCTCTTCTGTTGATGTTGTGCTACGTTGAGTTATTGTCGTGAGCCTAATCAATGTTCTTTTCCACCTTGCTCGCCTATCGTACCTCGGGGCGTCTCCGTATTCAGCGCGGTGAAGTTGGGTCCGCGCGGGTCCCACGCAGCTCGAATGGTGTACACCTGCAGAGAGAATACGGTGATTAATCAATACATACCATTACCCCATCAACAGTATTTTACAGGAGGACCATCAGTAGCTCTAGGAACTGTTGTCTACCGTATCCTACCATATCCCTGCCTATCGCATACTGCATCTTCCATAACCCTGACCTACCGTAGGGTCATCAGCTGTAGACGCAGCTTCTTCCAGCAACTACAGTTGCAGGTCTACCGTATCCTACCGTAGCCACTACCGTAACCCCTACATACAGTATCATACCGTAGGATCATCTGTGGCCGACGAAGCCTCCTCCAATTCCAGTAGCTGCAGGTCTACCGTACGCCAATCTACCGTACCCACTACCGTTATCCCATATACAGCATCATACCGTAGGATCATCAGCTGCAGACGCAGCTTCTTCCAATTCCAGCAACTTCAGGTCTACCGTCTCCGTAGCTACTTAATCCTACCGTACCCCATCTATCGTAAACTAACCGTAGGATCATCAGCTGCTGATGCCGCCTCTTCCAACTCCAATAATTGTAAGTCGCACTGTCGCAGGTTCCTCCCAGCCGCGATGAGAATGCCGAAGCATTTGGAGATGGTCAGGCGCTTGCCGGTGACCTTCAAAGACAATAAAATAAGAAAGTTCACCCTTAGATGCACGTTTTTGTAAATACAGTGTGATCGCTCATTTTCGCGCAGCTAGAGCAATAGTATTTTTACGATAAGCGCTAGGATTCCAAAGCATTTGGTGATGGTGAGGCGCTTGCCGGTGACCTGGTATAATATAATGATAAGTTTCAGTAGATTTCACTTTGTGGTTCAAAACAAACGGGGGTTCTTGCTCTTTAGCAGCATTGAGCTATAGAATGAGCCCAGTATTCGATAACCACCGTACCTGCTTGATCCTGACCAGCACCTTCCTGTCTAGGTCCCGTCGCATTTTGAAGGTTGAGTGGGCCTGCAATGAACAAACTCTTTCTGAGGCTCATTGCGGACAATGGCTCATCGCTTCTTCGATTGCATTGGCAAGCATGGTGTTAGCAATTTCTGCACATTCTGATCTGTATTCCTGTCTAGCACTAACCTGTGGGCAAGTAGCAAACCGAGACGTTGAAGAACCGGCAGGGGCATCATTTTCCTGAGAGAAGACAATGATTGGTTGATGATCTCGCAGCTTCCATATCAACAACGAATTACCTTACAAACGCAATTGAGTTTCATGTAAAGTTCAATAACTCGAGCAGTTGGTAGTTGACAATATCTTCAGTCCTCTTGCCACACCCAAAATATCTGTGAAAACTCACCAAAATCTCGAGCCGACACGACAACCTAGTCCGTTCTCCTCATTCCTAACCCTTTTCACCATTGTCTTCTCAATTTTTCCTCTTTTTCGACTCACAACTCACCAAAATCTGCAGATACGCTTCAAATCTGCACTCCATCCGGCTCGGATCCGCCCCACTTGCCGCACTCGCCTCCATTCCGTGTCGGAACGCCTCCGAAAAGGCAAAAAGTGCTCGGCCCGCCTGGAAATTGGATAATATTTTTAATTAGTCGTCATGGCCATAATTTCAAGATAATTAATGAATATTGAGATGAAGACCAACTCTTACGCAGCAAAGTCAATGAAGAGAACAACATTCAAAAGAAATTATTGATTTTGACGGACATTGCGGATTCGAAATCGAGAAAAGAGGTCATTGGAGAGCACATTTCGATTCGGCCTCGAGCTTTGCGTGCATTCAGTCAAGAAAAGAGGAAACGCGGGAAAAAAGTTCTCCCTCATCCTCTCGCCTCCTCCCCTCTGCCACTCAACTTGCGGGCTATTAGGCGCGGCCTCCCGACTCTAACGGGAAGAGCGGCCTAACTGAGGGAAATAGGAGGGAAATGGCCGTTTAGAGCGATAAGGCCGGAAGCCGTCTTATGGCAATGATGCTTTCGAACTTCCGTAAATGGGTCGAAAAGAGTGCTGATTACTTCCAGTTGGCAAACGCGGGAAAGAAAATGAGAGAAAACTGATAATTCAAGACGCGTAAGGCGTATGAGTAAGAAGAATGAAGAGAGTGCTTGAGACGCCCAAAAATGGACTGCCAAAAGTGGGTTAGCTACGGTAAGTGCGCTGGAGCATGTTCTTCGTGGATTTCAATAAACATTATTTGAATACGCGGGCTTTCGTAAACATCGGCGTTGCACGGATCTTTTGCACGGCCCTGGATTTTGATTCTACCGAATCGCGAATAATTTGTTCTTCCTTCAAAAAATGTACATATTTAGCTCAACATTTCAACGCTTGGTAAATGCATTTTATGATTTTAATTTTACTTCAATATATATAATTGAATAGAACTCACCACTTCCGCACTCGGCGCTCGAAAGACATTGATTTTCCTTTTTTTCCTAATCCACTAACTTATTTTTGTTTTATTTTAATAAATAATAATATTAACAATAAGGAAACACTCACCACTTCCGCACTCGGGGCTCGAAAGACGTGACATTGATGCGCGGCACTGACGCTGTTCGGTGTGTTGTGCGTGTAGGACAGGGCGAAGCAGACGGACTGGAATAGGGATAATTGGAAATCGATATTTGAAACTGTACGGTAGAACTTTTACAGTATTTGTCTATTCATACCAGTATCCTTCTTATTATTGATCTTCCTTCTTGAAAAAGAAATAGCGAATGCGAAACGTATCCTATCTGCTCTGAATATTTAGTGAGCAACCCTAACAAATGAAATAGCAATTGTCCAAGGTTCTACAACGATCTCGAATCAGTAAATCAATACCCAAACAGATACCATACCTGCGCCGTTCCGTTCTCTCCCCGCACGCAGTACCGTACTCGGAACAGCGGGAACATCACCAGCAGACCGCCCGTGCCATCGAACAATCTATAATCGATACCGTAATTCGCTGATTATCGATCGCTACCGTAACCGTTCAGTTTGTAATCTCAGTCAGTTATCGATTCATCCAGTTATCGATCCCTACCGTATCACCTACTTCGCGGTTCCGGACGAGTTCCTCGAGACGGTTAATTTGACGGTGATCGCTGCGTCAGTTTTCTCTTCGTCGAGAAACTGGAAGGGGTGGGGGATCAGTGATTGAGACGACCATACTAAGAGATCAAAGATCAGTCTCCAGAAAGAGATCAAAGATCAACAATCCCTCACCTTCATCAGCAGGTGCATCTCCTTCTCATCACCATTCATCGTCTCTAATACAGATCCCCAGAGATCAAAGATCAAAGACCAATTTTCATCTCTAGATCAAAGATCAACAATCACCTACCTTCATCAACCGATGCATCTCCTTCTCGTCACTGGGCGAGTCCATCTTCGAGCAGCCGAGGTAGATGACCTGAAAGGATCAAAGATCAGAAAAATAAGTTAGCAGAGACGGTTGCAATTTGGCTAGATTTCAGATAAGTTTCACTCATTCTTCGAAAGATAAAGTTTTAGGAATAGGTAGTGTTGCGAACATTTGTATTGAAAAAAATAATAAATTGAGAATGAGAGGTCAACGGTCACCAACCCCATCAAACACGCTGGGCGGCAGTTCATCCGCTGGTGGTTCCTTCCTCCTCTTCTCCTTCGGACCGGCGCCGTTCTCTTTTCGAGCGGAACCTGAAAGGATACAGGATCAATGGATTGTAGCACGGTATCTAGACCCACGAAAAGTCTTCAAAATTTTCCCCAAATGATGCGAAAATGCTGAAGATTCGAGCATTTATTCAGAACCCGTCTCTAAGTTTCAACTCAAAGAAAGTCCCAGACAGAATGCAATATCTAGTTCTCCGAAGTTCTCGGAATTCCACAATATGCAAGAAGACTCACCATTCTCCCTGGCCATCGTCCCGTTCTCCTTAGAAGGTCCTGCTTCATCTGGAGTAGCTGTGGAGCATGTCTCCATCGAGTCTGAAATAGGGTTGGCATTTCGGCGGTTTCGGCGCCGAAACCCTCTCCCTCCCCTCCCTCTCTCATTTCGGCGCCGAAAAGGAGAGGCGATTTCATTTCGGCGCCGAAATGAGAGAGGGAGGGCTTCGGCGCCGATCGGATTTTTCGGCGCCGATCGGAGGTTTCGGCGCCGAACGAGAGTTGCGGCTTCTCCCGCACCTCGTGATCTACCTCTCCCCTCTCTCGCCTCTCTCTCTCCTCCCTCTCTCGTTAATCTTTCCTTCTCTATACTCAATTCGCCCCTCTTCCAATTTGATTCGACGGATCTTTACTAAATTCCAATAGTTTCTGATTTGCTAATCACAAAAGACTACAGTTCCTGTGATCGAACAGTTAGAATATTAGCATTCCATCTCAAACACCCTTATTTCCACTTGAACGCATTTATTCTTCACTGTAAAAGTGTATAAGGCTTACGCATCAATCTTTACATTTTATGTTCTCATTTTGTTCCTTTCCGCAGGCAGGGTAGAGGAGAGGGAGAAAATAAAATACAAAACAAAAGGAACTTCGTGTCTTTAGTTTCGTAAAAAAATATTGTCGTTCTTCAGCTATTAAAGACCTGTCAGAGGCGATTGGAAGTTAGTAAAGATCCGTCGAATCAAATTGGAAGAGGGGCGAATTGAGTATAGAGAAGGAAAGATTAACGAGAGAGGGAGGAGAGAGAGGCGAGAGAGGGGAGAGGTACTCTGGTTTCTTCCAACCACAGGTTGACCAGTAAAAGTGGGCGGAGTTTGAGCTAACCACTGGTTGACCAGTACCTCAACCACTGGTTAACCAGTAGTATTTTGACCACTGGTTGACCAGTATACCAACCACTGGTCAACCAGTATCTCAACCACTGGTTGACCAGTAGGCCGGGCCGGTCGGGCCTACTGGTCAACCACTGGTCAGGATACTGGTCAACCAGTGGTCAAGAGGGTCTCAAACCCGTCGCGTGTAGAATGCAGCTTGGGTATAAGGGCCCCTCTCGCAGCCCTAAACCGAGTACCCTCGAGCGCCACTGCGCGCAACTGGTTACGGTCCCAGCGAGACCGTCTTTTGGATGTGACCGGGCCAACCCGTGTGTGGCTCGGTTACTGTATGGGGCAACTCATGCTGCTATCGATAAATCATTTTTCACAGTACCGTATTCCCCAACCACTGGTTAACCAATACTCTGACCAGTGGTTGACCAGTACCGCAACCACTGGTCAACCAGTACCTCAACCACTGGTTGGCATACCCGCCAACCAGTGGTTGAGGTACTGGTTAACCAGTGGTTGGGAGAAACCAGAGTAGATCACGAGGTGCGGGAGAAGCCGCAACTCTCGTTCGGCGCCGAAACCTCCGATCGGCGCCGAAAAATCCGATCGGCGCCAAAACCCTCCCTCTCTCATTTCGGCGCCGAAACGAAATCGGCTCTCAATTTCGGCGCCGTAATGCCGATTCCGTTTAGCCAACCCTAGTCTGAAATGAAAGCCGCAGGGTTTCGAATGTACAAAATCAGTAATGGACAGCGAACATGATGTATTCACTGATGTCTCATCAATTAGATTCTACATCAGAAAGCACGTTGATAGATAATGAGGGTAAGAAGAAGAAGTAGTGATGAGGAGAGAAAAAACCGGGCATCGGGTTCCACATCGATTGCGTGATGAAAATACATAATAGAGAGACGTAAGGATCATCAGAGTGCGCATCAAAGACACAGTTTAGGATATAATATTGAGGTGAAGTTTGAAGGAGGGAGGAAAAAACTGGGCGTCAGTAATGATAGGTCGACGCAAGAAAATTTCGCAATGACATGAGAAACTGCCTGCCCGTTCCCCATTCCATTAAGCGGAGAAGCGGTGATGGGCGATTATGACTCAGAAGGCTTCGAGTTGTGATAACTCTCTCGGATATGGCTTGATACGATGATGGCAGGTTGCGAAAAGGACTGACAAGAGAAACTAGGGTAGAAACGTGAGAAAGTGCCCCGTGCGTTCCCCATTCCATTAGTTGGGAGTGCTAGAAGGGGGAAGGGCGTTGGAAGTATCTGTCTTCCAGAAGGGAGAAACGTGGACTGAGAACTCTAGTTGAATAGACAAGACGAGAGAGTACGTGAAACGGAGAGAGTTCGACGATAAATAGGGTGAAACAGTGAGAAAAGCACCGGAAATTGAATGTAGAGAGGTCAGCGCATGCATAGATAAGGATGTCGGGGCGTGTTGACTGTTTACTCTAGCAAGAACTGCCACAACTAGCAAGAACATAGACCGAAAAAAAGAAGAGGATTACCGATACAAAAACCAATCATGAATGGAATTCTTAACCCAAAAAAATGTATTTCAGACTTTCGAAATGTACCCGAAAACTGTCAGACCGACAAAAAGACCGCTATGAATGAAATTGTTCCATTCTTATCCCCAGAAAGCATACAAAAGCTTACAAATACGACGGACTCTTTTGACGAATTGTAGCAACGACTGTTCAAAAAGGTCTTCATTTTCAAGCACTCTCTCGCCTCTTCTGGCCTTCGAGATGAAGTTTGATCGCCGATCGGTCGCCGTCTCTCACCGGTCAAAGAGGCTAGAGAGTGTGTGAAATGGAGAGACGGTGACTCGTTTATGGAACACGAGGGCGTACTGGGAGATGAGAGATCGGACAAATTGTCCTAGAATTGTAGCATCGACTGAGAGGCAAACAAGCAGTGAAATGGACGAAATGGAGGTGTCGAAACAAGGCGCGAGATTGGCTTTTTTCTACTCTCTTCAGAAAGCTTACAGAATTACATTGGAACATGCCCTTGTTCCAACCATTCTCTGTTCAATTACATGTTGTCGTTCTTCGAAACCTAATCCTGAACGATATAACTGAAACCGTTTTCACGGTTGAGTTATGAAGAGAGCAACATGAGTTTCACGCACAATGGACGATAGGAAAGGATAAGCGAAGGATAACTTAAGGACTAGAAAACAACGGGACATAACGTTCAGTCAGGTCAGAACACAGAACACCTCAGGGGAATCCCCGTCTCGCTACTACTAAGGTATAGTCTCTCTTTCTCTCTCTCTCTCTCTCTCTCTCTCTCTCTTTCGCGCAGTCCCTTCTCCCTACCGTCTCTCCATTCCCCATGATCTCTCGCCTCTCTCAAGCTGTCTGGACTCTCTCACTGTCTCTCTCTCTCCCTCTCTTGGTCTCTCGCTCTACAAACTCCCCGCAAGAGTGCTCCGGGCGTGTGAAATTAATGGCCGAGCGAGTGGGGATGATGTCCTACTATAGTAGTAAAGCGAGTGTGTAAATGGATGGAGGCTAGGAGGCACTTCCAGCGTAAATGTGGCGCAGTTTTACTAGGATTCGAGCGTTTGCCCAATGTAGCAATAGAAAAATACTTGAAACTGGGATGCGATGAAGCAACAATAACGACCGAAGCGTAGATATTAACAGCAACACTAGAGAAGAACGGTAAAATATAGCGAAACCGGGAAACGCAAGAAACCAGAGAAACGCAGATGATAGCAGTACGACATGTTGACTCATCGCTCCCGAAAGGGACAGCGAGAGACAACGAGAGTGAATCATCCGATTATCTCGTTCCACCCGCTGCCCCTTTTTACGGACTTACTGCCGTTAGCACCGACTGCAGCGACAATGCGATTTTGGACAGGAATCGTATCGGAGAAGAAAGGATCGATCTCACATCTATCACTTTCCCTTTGACACATTGCAGATAGGGAACAACAAGGTGGCACATTTCCAATCGTCTCTCCATTTCGCACAGTCTCTCGTCGGCGAGAGAGTGTGCAAAATTGAGAGACGGCTATGCAAATTCGAACTTGGCCCGGTGCCAACCGGAAGCGAAACTGGAACGACGCAGTTCGTTTGTTGGTTCAGCTAGGAAAGAAAGGAGAAGGGTGAAGTGCAGTCTAGAGTCTCTCTCCATTTCGCACGCTCTCTCGTCGATCAGACGAAGCTGCGAGAGTGTATGTGAAAGTGAGAGAGTCAGGAATGAGAAAGACAGGGCCACACCTCAGACAGACAATAGTATACCAGTATTGCTCGGACTCTGAGGACAATACGTCTGAAATCCGAGACGTGGAAGGGTATTTAATCATCACTAGCCAATCCCTAAATTAGTCAAAGGTAAACCAACATTGGGAGAAGAGAGGTGTCTATGAAATTCGATCCTCTCCCTCTTACCTAACTTATTCATCATCAAGGCGATTAGTAACTCCTAAAGTAGCTGGACATCATCAAACTCACAGTTCGGGAGGGAAAGTGAGACGGAACTGAACGTATAAGACAACAAGAAACAGTTAAAGTGCATGCCCATCAAGGTCAAATCTGGCCCAAAATAATAGTGCGACAAGGAATAAGAAGACACATCCCTTGCTCGAAATAGGCAGAGAGAGGGACGAAAGGGATGAAAGATAGACGAGATTCTCCCCTGTCTTTTTGACATTCCTTCAACGAGGGGAGAGAGAGAGGCAGAAAAAGGAAGGAAGAGGTAGATAGAAGTGGAGGGATGATGAGGAGTTCTACTAAATAAGAAAATGCACAGTTTACGATTACTCATGGAGAAGGACAGGCATTCAAAAAAAGGGAGAATAATTAGAGATGAAGTAGCGGTAGGACCCTACTGTGGAGATAAAAGAAGGAAGGAAGAGGTAGATAGAAGTGAAAGATGATGAGGAGTGAGGTAGTTTTGTTGATTCAAAAATAATATGTTGAGAAAAGAAGGAAGAATGATGTAGTGTACGTGTGTGTGTGTGTTGCGGGATTAGCATAATTTGAATAGCAGAGTAGTGTCCTGGGATTCATGATGCCCGTTGAACTTTGTACTGAAACTCATTTGAATAGTGCACCAGGAAGTTTCGAAGGTCAGAGACGCGAGAAAAGAAGGAGGAATGGGAAATGATGATAGGTGAACTAATTTTGCTCTCATTCAATGATAATTGCATATAATGCATTCCCTGTTCGTGTCTATTCACTTGATCGTGTGCAGTTATTGAGCTCTTCCCGATCCCGCCCGGAATACCGTACCCTGGTTCTCCAGTAGCTTCTGGAAGTTATCGACCGAGAGTGGGAAGCGGGAGGAGAAGTGCGCCCGCTGATCGATGCCCGGCTCCTCCTCCATGTCCGAGTCGGGTCCTGGGGAGAGTTAGAGGTTACGGTATCGATTGGTTGGTTACGGTAGCTTCCCAATATCGATTGATTCAATATTCATGGTTCGGCATTTCTTCTATCGCAAGTGCGAATCTCCGAGTTTACGACCAATAAATCCCGTTCTTGAAGCGTTTCAATTTCAAATCGAGAACCATTGGAGTAGAAACTAAAACAAAATTCTCAGAAATTCGATTTTCAAACACTTTTTTGTTCTCTGTGTTTTCTGCTGATTTATTCCTGCATCATTTTGCAGTTGATTATTCACTACGCTGTTCGATATTCCCAGGTGAATCGAAGATTCTATAATATTCTTCCTCTTCTCTCTCTAGAATCACACTAAGCACTCTAACTCTATCAGTCCGTGAAGTAGTGAGAGTTTCCGGAGTCTTATCTCATTATCATAAGTGCTTGACTTCAAATCCTTACTATCTTCCTCCTCTCTCTTCTTCATTTCCATTGCTGCTTCCTCTATCGACAGAGAGGTCGATGGAGAATCCATTTCAAATCACTGAATCGGCATTTTCGAAACTCGAAACGTCAGAACATGAAAATAACGCAACTGAGAACGCGCGAGCGAATCACATGTGACAGAACAGAACTTGTCTCAGGCCAAAAACAGTTCGACTCAATACGCGGAACACTCTCAGCATCTCTGGTGAGAAGGGAAGGAATACGTTTCAGATAACATTCAAAGGAAGATGAGTAGCTCAGAGTATGCTGAGATTGGGATTGTGTTGATAAATGAATAGACGAACGTGGCGATGAGCAGTCGCAGCCCCTTCATTCATGAAAAGACTGGAACTTCTCTGTTTTAGGCCCTGGCTGCGGCAGCTCTGAATGCGCGCAAGGTGGAGAATGAGAATGGTAGGGATAGAATACTCTGCGAGAATAGCCTGGGCCAAAAACCAGAGAAGTGCCAAAAGACTAATAAGCATGTCAATGGAGATAACGAGACCCGTTAATCGACCAACTATGTAGCATATTGAGAAGTTTCAGCACACGCTTGACGCAACGAAAATGAGTTCCTTCTAGGGTAGCATAGAAGTGATGAAAATTGATAACTTGGTGGAGGTAAATATGAGGAAGGGTCCGTTAATCGATCAACTAAGGGCAGATCGATCTCAGAGCTCTCACAAATCGGCGCTGTGAATGAATGAGAGATATGCGAACAATGGGGAATGGCAGATGGTCTGCTCTCTCACTTTCCCATGCTCTCTCACCCCTCTAACCGTCTGCACTCTCCTCCGTCTCACCTGTTTTTGATCTACCAACGTTTCAATCCTGCAAATCGACGAACAACGGCACAACAAAATATGAGACAAAGAGATGACACTTTTCCTCCTGAAGAAGCGACGCGCGGCCTCAAGCATGAATGAATTGTGTGAGCGAAAGAAGGAGTTATGCGAGAGAGTACGAGACGTTGAGAGACGGCAGAGAAAGAGAGACTAGCTAGAGAGTGTGGGACTCGAAGAGAGCGCCCCTAAGGGCAGAGCTCAGTTCGTATTTCAGCCAGTGAGTACAAGCACCACGTTTCTTCTTTTCGCTCCGAGATCCGAGATGAGAGAATGGGCGAACATCCAGTGGAGAAACGCGCAAAAAGCTGATAAAACAGCCCCCGCACTCTCCGCTTTTCGAATGCTATCTCATCTGCCGACGAACGAATAACTTTGAAAGAGCTCCTCGATCTACTCAAAGAAACAAACGGAAGCAATCGATACCCACTCGGCTCTGTGCCTAGTAACGATTTCCCCACCACTCGCACTCTTCCGCGAGAAACAGATAATCTATCCCGACGCGAGCGAGACAACCGTCCAAATAGTCAATGAGAAGGCAAGCAACACTAATCGCTTCGAGGCACGACGCAAAACAAGCTTAATTTTAGGCAGTAGTAGTCGAGACGGGGTAGGGACGAACCTAGGCCAGCAAAGGCAATCGAAAGAACGAGAGAATCTCTTCTCTCAAGGGGAAGCTTAGAGAGCAAAAGCAGGCGATCAATCGGAGCGCGCTTTTGGTTGTGCAGGGGCCAAACCGGTCCCCGGAGCGATGAACGAAGAGCTAAGGTCGCGGACGACTACGGCAGATCCAAGCAGGCAGTCTTTGATAGAAGCTTTCTCTTCCTTCCTCCGTACCCAACACACAATCGATGCGGATACGCGCAGTTCCCCAACTCCCCCCTCTCGCTCCTTATATCAGAGCCAGAACAACAACTTCAAGAACTTTAAATGTGTCTGTGTAACGCATGGTCTGTTTGTTGGATAATAACAAGTGTATTGAACATACATCAGGTAAATACTCACAATTTACCCCGATCAACAACAAACGACAAGATCGTATGAGGGCGAATGGAGTAAGCCAGAGATAACAAAAACGCTTAGCGGTTAGACTTGGCGACACGCTCAAGCTCGTCCTTCTTCTTGATGGCGTAGCTGTTGGAGGATCCCTTGGCGGCGTTGATCAGCTCGTCAGCGAGGCACTCGGCGATGGTCTTGATGTTGCGGAAAGCGGCCTCGCGAGCTCCAGTGCAGAGAAGCCACATAGCCTGAAACCGAATAAAATAATAAAGTCGAAATGAAATCACGACTATAATACAATTTAGGTACAATCTCAGAATGTTTTAACTACAAGGTGCTTTCAGAGAGCTGGGTTTGTTTTCTCCATAGACGTACATGTGATGAAATGTAATTTTTAAATACGCAACAGTCACAAACCTGGTTGACGCGTCTGAGGGGAGCAACGTCGACGGCCTGACGACGGACGGTACCGGCACGTCCAATACGGGTGGAGTCTTCACGGGGTCCCGAGTTGATAACGGCGTTGACGAGCACCTGCACGGGGTTCTGAAAAGAAAATGGTTTTGGAGTGTTCATTATTTAAAAAGAATTTTAAACAAAGCGAGTTTCAATCTCAGAATGTTTTAACTACACAGACTTTCAGAGAGCTGGGTTTGTTTTCTTCATTGACGGTGTACAAATGAAAATCCTGAGACGTATTAAAACCAACCTCTCCGGTGAGAAGGTGGATGATCTCGAAGGAGTGCTTGACGATGCGGACAGTCATCAGCTTCTTTCCGTTGTTGCGTCCGTGCATCATCAGAGAGCAAGCGAGTCGCTCAACGATGGGGCACGATGCCTTACGGAAACGCTTGACCTGGAAACGAGGAGAATCTATTACATGTTATTAAAAGTGAATGAAATATTTAACGGAAGAAGCGGCATTTCTCAGAATGTTTTAACTACAAGGTGCTTTCAGAGAGCTGGGTTTGTTTTCTTCATTGATCTCCGCATAACAATGATTTATTTGAATAATTAATCGACAATTTATAATTTGCCAACCTGGTAGCGTCCAGCGGAGTGGGGAAGGTACTTGGCGTACTTCTCCTTGACGGCGATGTAGTCGACAAGGGAAATGTCGGCAACATTGACCTGAACAATTGCCATTTTATGCAAAAATACGAAAATTCAAAATGATGTTTAGGCTGCAATTAATTCTCAGAATGGTTTAACTACAAGGTGCTTTCAGAGAGCTGGGTTTGTTTTCTTCATTGAATATCACATTTGAATAAAATTAAATACTTCACAAAGTAATCACCTCCTGGAGGTTCCACTTTCCGAAGAGCTTGATCTCGGGAAGGTCGCTCTCGAGCTCGAAGGCGGGGGCGACATCCACGGCCTCGTTCACCTCATCAACTGCCCATTCGTCGGCCATGTTTGGCTGAACAGGAATAATTTAATAAAAACCAAGAAAATGGACACAAAAAATAACGCGAAAAGCTTGAAAATATGACTAACAGTTAGGTAAGTGCATAAAGGAGAGCTACAGGCCCATTCTGAACGAAACAAAAGTTCAAAGAACGCAATAACATCAATACTAAAGCGAAAAAAACTCGAAAAAGGAAAATACGTTGGGAAAATGACAGCCGACGATGCAAAGGGTACTGTAATTTCGCGCTAAAAGCCCATACAACTTGAACGTTTGGAATATTGCCAAGAGTGGGCGGAGCCGGCCAATCAGCAAAGGTCACGAATATCTCGGACAAATTCGGCTTGGTCGAGGTCAGTTCGACGTGTCTCTCTTCATTTAGTCGGTCGGAAATTTTGGTGAGCGGTTCCTCGGACATCGTACACATCAAGATGAAGTTCCTCCTTCTTGCCCTGTGTGAGTTATTCGTATTATTAAGGGTTTCAGCTGATTTCTCTGCTTCAAATGTAGCTTTTTTGAATTGTTTATTTAAAAACTAGTAATTATCGTGTTTATCTTGCAGTCGTCGGGGCCTCGACGGCCATGTACACCAAGAAGGACGACGTCGTCGAGCTTACGGAGGCCAACTTCAAGTCCCAGGTCATCAACAGCGACGAGGTGTGGATCGTCGAGTTCTACGCTCCCTGGTTCGTTCATTTCTCTCCCATTTTGTTGTATTTTGCATTATTAATAATATAATTAACGTTAAACTTGGCGTTTTCTAGGTGTGGCCACTGCAAGTCCCTCGTCCCCGAGTACAAGAAGGTTGCGTCCGCTCTCAAGGGAGTCGTCAAGGTGCGTTTCTCGTTTTAATTTATCTATTTTGTTAATTAGCTAGTTAATTAGTTAAATAAATAATTAATTAAGGTCGGAGCCGTCGACATGACCGCCCACCAGTCGGTCGGAGGCCCCTACAACGTGAGAGGATTCCCCACGATCAAGATCTTCGGAGCCGACAAGTCGAAGCCCGCTGATTACAATGGTTCGTTATTTTTAAAAATTGTATTTACATTATATTTTAATTCGTTGAATCCTTGATATTACGTTAAAACCTCGTCAGCATATCACGGGTTTTCTGTAAGAGTGTAGGAATGCCGGTCACTAGAAAATATTTAGTGTCTCCGATTTCGATGAAAGTTAGTCAGTAGGACCCATTGAGGGACTCTTTAAGATGTATCCACTTGTTTTGGTCAAATTTGCATATTATCGATTTTTGTAATCTAAAACTTCAATTGACCGTAAGTCGCTTCATTTTCATCGTACAGCGAGTTTAAACATACCGTTGAATTGGTATGCACG
>LS494380.1:327829-409281 GCA_900490845.1 Pristionchus japonicus | reverse complement strand
CCAGTAGGTGGGCTACTCCCCACCTACTGGTCAGGGTACTGGTTGCCTACTGGTCACGAGAAACCAGAGGAGGGAGGCGAGAGGCGAGGGAAAGGGAGAGCGCAGAGAAACGAGAGACAAACAACTCTCGGCCCTTGATCTACCTAGAGGAAAAGAGAAGCGGGCGCGCGAGAAGTAAACAACCGAGTGATCAGACTACGTACATGATCACTGGGGCGACCACATAGGTCTTGTGAGTGGGTAACCCTACGATACAACAGTAAGAATACATATAAATCTATGTTTAAATCTATTTTTTAGACCAATACATGATAAAGACTGGCGATTTGAAGTATTTTCTACGAATGAAAAAATAAAGAAATTTCAAATTTTATTCGGTTCTGAAATGTTATCTTTCAAGGATGATGTTGCTTATGTTGTTTTCAATGACGAATGTTGGACAGTTTCCGTTATATTAGATTTAAAAAATCAATGATTACAGCCATCGAGACTTATCTCGATCATATTTACGGATTTTATACGATGTGGATGTTTCCATTGGTATCTGAAAAGGTGCGAAATAGAAGCTTTCCTTAGATAGAGCCCTCTTTTTCAGAACTTTTACGAACAATTGCTGAATGACAGTATCACAGTGGTTGAACAAGGCTACTCTGTCAAAATGCCAACTGTTGAAATGGAGAAATTTCAGTTCAAAATGAATATGTTACTTCGTGAGCTAAATTCTTGCTTATCATTCTGCCTACAATGGAAAACAATGCTAAGTTGTGTGCTCAAAATCCAATTTTGAGATCCCTGCAACTTTTCTCTCTTGAACGACAAATGTGATATTGATGCTGGCGAGAATTGTACAAAGGTTCGAATTGGGTTGAATGAATCAAAATTTGTGCTTTCAGATCTCTGGAAATTCATATAAAGCGGATTGCAAAGAAACTTTCTGGGTCAATTTCGGTTTTCCCACTCAAAATAATTATCGTACAGTCGACGGAATTGAGTGCATTAATGGATCATGGACTGCTTCAAATGACAATTCTCCATTGGAAAAACGGTTTCGTCATGGTCACTACTCGAAAAAAAGAGGATTTTCTTACAGGGAGATCATTTGCTCTGCGCAGAATCCATATCCAAATATTTGCGATACTCAAATCATTACGGACAAATGCCAGAAAGATGAATGCACTGTTAGTTTTTGTATTTTCATATATCCGAAACTGAGAACTATATTTCAGCTAAATGTTACATCTTCGAACGTTACGTGTGCTGACTTAAACTCGAAACTTCGGTTCTATCTATGCAGTGAATTATTAGCAATTATTCATTTCTTTTCAGGATCATTTTTGGTGATCTTGTAGCAAGTACAAATTTGATATATTGTTCTGGGAAGGAGTGGAAATATAGCAATGGCGAGAAGTTAACACATAATATTGAGTAGGCATGAATTACAAATATCAGATCATAATGCACTAACTTTAGCCGATTGACATGTTCCTTTGACGAAACAACCTCAAAATTTGAAACAACCTCACAAGGACCTCCCAATGAAGAAACTACTTCTGTTTCGGATATTTGCGATCCTCAACAATTGAAAGAAAGTTGTTCTGAGGACGGTTGTACTGTGGGTTAATCTTTCAGGTCGATGGATGCAAGCCCAAATTATTTTAGCTCAATAAGGGCCACAGCAGCGTCACATGTCCGACCAAACTATGGTAATGAACAGCCTATACTAAAAACAGCAAAAAAACATAGAGAAGTACACCGATTTAATTATATTGTTTAGGATTGACACAGGAAATTCATTCATGCGACATTGGATTTCGGTTGATCAAATTGAATGCCAAAATGGAGAATGGAAGTGGAAAGATGATAGTGGAACACAGTGGAATTCGATTAAAGACAAGTCAGAAATTTTACATTCTATTTCATTAACGGATATTAATTTCAGGAAAGTGGGCTGTTCCGCTGTGGCACCGCGTTCGTTATTTTCAATTTATTCAATCGATGCATACATAATCACTTAACATCGTATTTCAGGTAGCGCAACAAGACTATTCTATGGAACAATTGGTGGATCTATCGGAGTTTTGTTCCTAATTCTAGGCGTGGTGATCTTAATTCAACCATCAGAAGCTTATTGTTCAATTACAGACCGTATTTTTGCTATGCAAACGTCGCTCGAAGGCTGTTCCTCAAACGACAAAAATGCCAACTAGCAAGTCAAGTACTGACAAGGCATCAGAGAATAGTAATTTAGGGTATTAACTTGTTTATGATCGTCCTAATTCCAGATTCGGTTGTTCTTGGAGTTGTCGTAGATCCAAGCAAAGCCGAGCGGAAAACGTGGAATTGGCCTGAGGAGAAAACTGAGAGAACTGAGGCGAACACAGTTGTTACTCAGATAGAAACGAAAGAAACGATATCCGAAGGTATTCTCAATTCATCTCTGAATTAATTCCGTTTCGAGCTCTTCAAAGGCTCCACTTCAATACCAAAAGAATCAGACAATATCTTCCTTTCAGGACCGAAACCGAAGAGAGACACCAAATTCATCGACTTAACTGAATCGACGACCAGAAAATCCTCAAGAAAATCTCGCCATGCAAACAGCAAGACGAATAACGTCACCGTAACCGAATCACCGACTAAGAATCTCTCAAGAAAAAGTCGTCGAGAGAACCTTACCAGACCCGATGTTCTGTGGTGAATTTGAAGCTTAGTCTGTTAGAAGAATCTTCCGGAGATATCACACTTTTGCAATCGAGTCGAAATCGAAAATAAACGATTTGATAAAGGTGCCTGTTATGTCCCTGCCTTGTGCCCGAACACGGAATAGAAGTGGATAGAAGGTTTATCCACAATAGGGACGGGGAATGACTAATCGACTACTCACGAGGCTAACTGGGTGCTAGACTGAGGAGGGAAGGGAAGAGGGGGCGAGGGAGAGGCGAGAGGGGAGAGGAAGGAGACAAACAACTCGCCCGCTATCGATCGACTAGACTAGAGAGAGAGGGCGCGGCGATGTAAACAAACCGCGTGACCAGACTACACACAGTCACTGGGCGACCACACGGTCTTGTGAGTAGGGGCAACTCTACGATACAACAGTGCCTAAGTGAACTTTTCGTATTCAGTTGCGTATTCGTGTTTATTCTTCATGGGTCATTCACTGATTCTCAATTTTGTTTCCATGTCCCTTTTAAGGGCTTTCATTTCCCCTTCCGTTGCCTTGTCTCTTATCCGCCGCTCCGCTAACCACATAGAAATCAAAGAGCAGAAATTTTAAAAGCGTCGCTGACTGTTGCTCGGATAGAAACTGTTCAGTGTTTACAACAAGCACCAAGTTCATTCAATTCGTTTATTTTCGAGAACGATTCAGTGACAAAGGTGTGATATCAGATGAAGTAGATGAATTGCATCGATCATCGATCAGATCGGATAAATCTGTGCCTGGAAAAGATCGATTAGTAGAGGGAAAAGAAGGAGAAAAGGTCTCGGATGTCTGGCCCACAGCCTGCTCTATCACTGCCCAACCATTTATTCAATTTGAGTCATTGCTGTTGGTCAAACATCCACGAAGTTCTAAAACCGCTCACAATTCCTTATCCTTCATTTCCTTATCCTTCGTTTCCTTATCCGTGCCACTCTGCGTGCGGATTGTCGACGTTTCAGTGACGCTGATGAAGGCCGTGTCCTTCTTTGGTCCTGGATAACATTGTATTACAATGAGAATCAAGCCAAATCCATCTACCCGCGCATGTTCTTCCATCACAGAAGTTTTCCTATTCTAATAGCAAATGTAAGAAGGGTAATGAGGTGAATTACAGAGTTATTCGAAAGTAAGAAAGAGTCTAACCTTGAGGCGACACGACGGGCTCGGGCGGCGGAGTCTCCTTCTTGGATGGGGACAGCACGGGTGCTGAGGGAACGGCATCGGACCATCTCCACGATTTCGTCTCAGCCTTTGCCGGATCGATCGCCACTCCGAGCGTGGTGTTTTCTAAGATTAATTAGGCTAATTACCTTAATTAGTGCTAATTAGCCTAATTAATTACCTCGATCGGTTGAGGTCCTCTCTGGACCGACCACTTTCTCTGTTCGCTTATAGCGCAGATAGTAGTAGGCTCCCTGAAATAGATGCATGCTGGTTTATTTTCGAAAATGTGCTCACTCCGGTCATTATGAGCAGCACGATAACTGCCGCTATGCTGAGCCCAATGATTAGACCAGTTTTCGATTTGGCTGAAATTATCTTAATGTTTATTTTTACGTTTTTTTAATGGTAAACCTTGTGGCGCGCTGCTCGGATCGTTCGTTGCGCAACGAACGGAACTAAAAATATTTTAGAGTTGCAAATTTGTTTTTGCGCTCACTCGGATAATTTGAGAGGTTGAGTCGATCCGGATTTCTCTTTGAACTCCCACTCTTTGTTCGCGCATTTCAGTTGCGAGATACCCTTGAACTGGCCGTTTGAACCGACCCTGAAGAGTATATTTTCCAGCGAAATGAGCAAAGGACTCTACCACAGCTTTATGCCTCCCTCTCGACAAGTGACTTCGAACGGCGTTATTACTATCTGCATTTTCGTAACTGAATTGGTGATAAAGTGCCAGTGATCGAACCTTTTCGCAGACATTAGAATCACAATGATCGCGTATTTTCAACACAGCACAGCCATCTAAATATTGATAGATCCCATTTAAATTATTTAATTTAAATTAATCCGAAACGTGAAACTCACTTAGTAAGTCTTGAGCATACGACCAAGCTCGCTCAAGAATTGATCTCTCCTCTGGCGTTTGACCCAAAGAGCGAGCCGTTTCCTTGTTGAAAATATCGAGCAGTGCCTGGAACAAGATTCGTGGTGGCCAGAAGGAATCAAATCTCACTTTATGTTCCGACGTGACAACTGTGGAAGACTGTGCATATAGTATATCTAAATTCTGTATATTTTCCATTTCTCAATATATAAAAATACCATCTATTTTGTAATCATTTTTTGTTTTCTTCCGAATCTTTTTTATTATCGGCATGTTTGGAACTTCAAACAGAACTTCCTCTTGCCGCATATTGCTCTCCACAGAAACTTTGCACATCTTGCTGGATATTGGCCTCGACATTTCGATCAATGAGAATTCGCATAATACATTTCAAACTCACTCAAAACTCAACCGGATAAAATTCTTATTTGTTATGTTGTTTATTGTTTTCTGAGAATCGGGATAAATATGGTATTTAAATATCTTTCCAACATCTGATGTTCTTTCGAGAACGAAAATCACACAAGCCTGAAATTAATGGGTCAGTTACAGATTAGGAAATTCATGTGGAAATCCATACAAAACATATGTTATTTAGTCAGAGATGTAGCTTGAAATCGGATAACCAGATCTACTATTACTGTATGAGGAATACCGAATTCCGTACCTTCTCAGGCGAGCAGGGTTCGTTGAGGTGAGAAGTGTGGAGGGCGATATACGGCAGGTAGAAGAGGAGAAGGGAGAGAGAAAGGGTGAGCGAACCGCCCATCACTGGCAGAGGAAGAGAGAATGAGGGCGGAATGAGAAAATGGAGAGAAGGGAGAAAGTTATTTGTCTCAATTTGCATTTCAATTTATATTTTAATGAATTTGATCTCGTTGATTGCAATATGGAAATAGGCCACTGAGATTGGTTTCCCGTTTAACGATTCGTCATTGCTTTCTTCGGGTTCCCTTGAAAATTTGCCTACCTCTCCTCCGAACGCCAGCGGGTAGATTTCCGACCTCCGTTTACTACTTGTCTCCCCTCACCCTTCCTTTTAGGGTCACCTTCCGATTGGCTAGCCTAGACGCATCCGATCTATCCTCCCACTCACTCCTCACCATATTCATTCCGATCTCTCTAGACACTTCCGCACTGCACTTTCCACTCTTATTTTCTTCCTTTTTTAACGTATCATTGATTGGAATTTATCATTTACCTCATTTCAGTCAGTCAACACTCGCTCAACTACAACACAAAGATATCCTCGGTGAGTTTTTCTTTGCCTCTTGCTCATTCTCCCGTTCAACTCTCAGTTTCAGATGTACAACATCTACTCATCTACTATCCTGGGCGAATTCTTCATCGATCCTACCACGCCATCGGCACCTCTTCAGGTAATAACAATTCAATGGCCCGAGTTTCTTTTTGGTTGGACCAGTCCTCTAATTCACCATTCTCTTCCAGGATTCGGCCGTGCAGCAATGGGAAAGCATCGCTAGACAGCACCCCTATCAGCTGCAGCAGCATCTTCAGCCTATGATGCTGCAGCGTCAGCCGCTGCCGTCTCCGCCCTCGCTCCACCTGCAGCAGCTGCAGCAGCCACCGATGATGTCACAGCCAGCCCTATCTCAAGCTCAACCTTGTCAGCAGCAGCTGCCCCTGAAGCAGCTGCAGCAGCATACGCTCCGAGTTCAATTGCCCGCGCAAGCGCAGCTCCCAAAGGGAGAGAAGCAGCGGCTTCCCAGGCATCCGGCCTTCTTGAAGGTGAGTAATCGTTGGTTTCAACCGTTTCCACTTGCCACACCATTATAGCAATACCAATATATTCCAGAGCAAACGCATCCTTTCTGCATCCGAGAAGTTGAATATTGAAATTCAAGCGGCAACTGCAATGAAGAGAAAGTCTGTTGAGGCTACTGAAGCTGTTCAGAAGACGACAATTGGTTGGTTTGAAATAAATTAGGAAATTGCAACGAGTACATTCATTTTTACAGACATCGATGACGATGACATTCAAGTGATCGACCACGTCGTCGACAACTCTGACTACGCTGTTCCAGCAAGTGAGTTTTCCTTGTATTTTTTTCAATCTTTGAACAAATTGCTGCAGAACGAGCTCGCAAGTCTGCTTATGCATTCGATCTCGGCTTCTCCGTTTCGTCTCTGCTCTCGTCCACTCCTAGTGAGATTGTAGAAGAGGAAGAACCAGCAGCTAAGAATGGTCCGTTTTCCTGCTTCGTTGAGATGCACGTTGAAAACGTCAATTTTTTTCTATTTTTTTCTTTAGACGATTTATTGCATTCATTGAATTTTCAGAACCGCAACTCGAGACTACAGAAGCAATGGAGGAGACTTCTGAGGAAGCAGCTATCAGTCAGTCAGCAATCTCTACTCCAGGCAGTGAGAACATCATCGAGGAATCAATTGGTAAGTGCCGTTAGTGAACTTTCCTAATAAATTCATCTGTTTCAGAACCGGAGGAGTCACTGCAAGAGGTTATTGCTGCCATTGTTGCTCCAGCTGAAGAGACCAAGAAGATCACTGATTCGGCCGAAGAGATTGAGCCGAAAGGTGATCATTTACCATTATCAAATCATCAATCAATTCAGATTTTCAGATTCCAACAGCATTGTGCCTGAAGCTTCAACTCCAAAGGAAACCAAACGCACTCCGAAATCGCGAACTCCTCGTCAAAAGATCAAAGTCATCATCAAAAAGGAACATTTGAAGAGTGTAAGCCCGTTTACTCAGATTATCGAATTTCATGAAAAAAATTTCATCAGTTATTTCATGTATTTGTTTTTCAGGTGTCTCCTGTTCAAAGTGAGACTGTCTCTCAAGCAGTTGAATCCGAAAATATCACTAAATTTGCCGAAGAGGTTGCTGTGAACGGTGATCATCTGACCATTATCAAATCAACAATTTTTTTCAATGTTCAGATTCAAAATCTGTTGTCTCTGAAGCTAAAACTCCAAAAGAAACCCAACGCGCTCCAAAATCGCAAACTCGCCAACCAAGAATCAAAATCACCATCAAGAAGGAGCATTTGAAGAGTGTGAGTCCGATTCTCTCAACTAATCGATTTATCGATACAACAATTTCAGGTTTCTCCTGTTCCTGTTTCTCAAGCGCCGGACTCCGATAAGATTGCTGATTCGACCAAAGAGCTGCCCATTGTCCCTGAAGCTACCACTCCTAAGGAATCCAAGAGGACTTCGAAATCGCGCACTCCAAAATCAAGCACTCCCCGTCCACCAATCAAGATCACCATCAACAAGGAGCTGTTGAGAAAGGTACGCTTGAGCATTTTAGGGCCAAGCTCTATCAATTTGATAAACGTGTTGTGCGAATCATCAACAATACCTTATTTTCCAGAGCTCTTCTCCTGCACTTCAGGAAATTTCCGACACAGACCCTCTACTTGCGAGCTCACGGTAATTTACTTACAATATTCACCATTTTTGCTCTAATAACAAGATCAAGTCTGTGTCAAAATCAATCTCATCATCGCTCTTTCAGACAGCAGAGAATGCAATTGTACAAGACCGGATTCGTCTACAATACATTCCCGCAACTCAAGACGAATACTAATATTGTGAGTTGTATTGCCTGTCAACATTCTGCACCTACCTGCTTATTAGAGTCCGAAACACGGATGATAGTCTCTTCCGTTCGCAAACTCTCTCAACGGTCAGAGCGGCGAGAGAGTGTGTGCAATTGGGATTCAATTACCCGAACTTCACTATCATGCTTATACGAGAACCACTCACTCCATCAATAAATCACTCTATCTGTTTCAGATGCTGTCCGATTTCGCGGCGTCGCAGAACTCAACCCTGGACGATGTTATCTCCAGCAATGACACCCTCTGGAGTTCCCTTGTGAAGATCAAAGATCAGCTCACACCTGAGGAAGTGCGAGAGTGTGAGGAGCAAGTGTCTCCGAAAGGTGAGATTTCATCAGTTTTCCTTAATAATATCACCGATTTACTTCAAATAGAACAAAAAGTCAAAACGAGAAAATTTCGATGATAAATCACATAAAATTTATCAACTTTTCAGACGATCCCGACGCTCTTCTCCTTCTCTACGTCGTATCCTACCTCAATCGGTATAAAAAGAGCGCAAAACTCGACCGCGTTTTCAAGCTCTACAGCAGGATGGAGGTCAGTTGAACTCTTTTTTATTCTTTCATTTTCGAAATTTCAAACAATTGATTATTACGATAATGATGATTTCTCTGATGATGATGTTTTCCATTCCAGACCAGCCAAGCCGACGCCCTAGTTGATATCTCCCGCACCGCCGAACCTCGCGTCTTCACTTGCCTTCCCGATCAATCACAGCACTATCTCTACGTCGATCTACAAGCCGTGCCCGTGGAGGGAGGACTAAGGAGGGCCATTCTCTCAGTTACCGCCGTGACCTACCTGTCAGACTTGAACTTCCACAAAAAACTTCCTGTAGGGGACGTGTCGAGGTTCTTCTACTTGGCCGCTGGTCTGACCCTCCCCAAAGTGAGCGAGGCATTCAAGAAAGCGCTGAGGATTGTTAGGGATTGAACAATTTATCTCGTTCTTCTCAGTTAACGTTGTTAGTATTTCGATAACTTGATAGCCGATAAAGCCTAATTCCTTACACCGATTCGCACTATCAAACACAAATCATTCATAATACACATTTTTCTACATTGCTGTTTGTTTGATCGCTTTTTCGATTGTGACTGTATAACACAACGGTTATTTGGATATTATCAATCTTTTTATCGCTTTATGAAAAAAAATATCGATCACACGCTGACGATGACCATCTCCGTTTTGGTGATCTTGGAGAAATCACATTGGGCTGTCTGAAAACGATTCCATTGACTATGACTGAGACGATTTGAGACTATTTCGAATGATAAGATACTCACATTTCTCGATCGGAGTCTCTCCGCGACATTAGCCGGCGTTCTCTCGGGGAAGCAGCCCACGAATTGGAGCTGAATTGTCATTATTCTCCACCGCCCTTCGAGCGCAAATTGTCAATAAAAACTGATTTGAAATATAAAAACAGCAACCTCGAGCCTGCCATCGCCTCCTTCAGCGCACGAGTACACGTGATCGTTGATGAATACACTGAAATAGTAATTTACATTATAAAAGCTTTTTGAAATCCTAATTCGATAAAATGAGAACGACATCACCTCTGATTCTTGTTGACCTGGCGGCCGTTGAAGTAGCAAGCTCGGGCGAGGTCTCTTCTCTTCATCACTTGGTTCAGGAAGCCGTCGGTGCTCTGCAATATTTCAGTTTCAAACTACATTGACTAACCAGGATGTTTTACCAGCACCTGAGAAAAATCTTGCTCGAAACTCACCGGGACCACGTCCTGCTTCGAAGGAGCCGCAACGCATCTGTCCACGGGCGCATTGTGCATTTGCACTCTACTCTTGGCTTCAACCCAGGATCCCTGACACTCGTACTTCTTGGAGGGTACATCAGTGTTTCTGTGAACAAAGCCTGAAAAGATGAATAGGATTATAGCATAGTACAGCCAAAATTAGGGGGAAAGGGCGAAAATGGCTCACCCTGTTTGCAATATACTTCAGCAATGCAGCCGAGTCTATGCTCTCCCGTGCAAGAGTAAGAGACAGCAGCATTATCAACCGCCGGAATGCTTGGGCACTGCAAATTCTCATTGTTTGCCCATTTGAATAATGCAATTTATCGGTGAAGAAATAAGTTCATACTTACCACGGGCTCATACTTCTGAGATTCAGGAAAACATTTGACGTCGGGTCCATTTCCGTATTTGATCGAATCTATCCATCCCAGGCCTTTCTTGCACGTATAATGCTTGAATTTGTTAGACGAGTGATCGGTCTTGATGGCGAATCCTGAGATAGATTACTAAAGAGCTTCTAGCATTCATTTTATTACCTTCATTGCAGTGGATTTCGGCCTCGCAATTCTCAATTATCGCTCCATCGCATGAATAAGTGACAGCTCCATTCTCGACCACAGGGATGTTCGGGCACTGCAAACAACTATTCAAATTTTAAAGTTCCGGAATGTTTAATTAGTAAAGAAAACTAACCACATCCGTTGCGTAATACTCCGTATCCCTCGTGCCTCTCCAACACTTCTCAACTCCAAGCTTTAGTCGGTTTTCAATGTTGATCCAGCCCATCTCCTCGTCGCATTCAAACTGCTTGAATGGAGATGCAGAGGTGCTGGAGTACATGAACGTGCCTGGAAACGAACGCAGTTTTTGGTATCCAGCCCCGTTTCTACCATTTCATTAGCTCAACTGTGAACAAGATAGAACTGTTTCCAATGAAAGTCTATGCGATGAAAGGGAAATTATGCTCTAAGAATTGGAGTCCAGGAACCGAATTGCATTACCTTCATTGCAAGTGATCTCTGCTTGACATCCCACGATTCGATCTCCTTTGCACGAGTAAGTTACGACTGCGTCCTCTACTGAGATGTTTGCGCACTAAAATGGAGTTTAAAGAGTGGTAGTCAAATCCGCAAATTCCCTCGCCCTTTATAGATAACGTGAACTCGATAACGTACCGTGAGAGGAGCAGGAGCCCTCTCTTCAACGTATCGTTGATGGTCGAATCGAATGCGAAGGGATGAGTGGGTGATGACAGGTCTGGTAGAAGTCTTTCACCTAAAAATGAACAAAATTGATAGAAGAATTTCGGGAAAAAATCTTCACGATCTCGGTCTTGGCTCCAAGAAGGAAAAAGGAATCATCGTTGTATGGTGCGACCAGGGGAGTGCACCCGATTGGCTGGAATGATTTGTCAATCTAAGTTCTAGAATAGTCTAACTTACCTTGGCAACAAACTTTCCATCCTCTCCAGTACACTGATAGACTGCTCCGAACGAAGACTGAAAATAGGCAAATAATTTTGACAAAAAAATATCCTCAATGATATGCTTACATAGGTAGTATCTAGTTCCTCTTGCGAGCATTTACGCCTGATGATTGGAAGATTGAAGGTGGAACTGAACGTATCTTGCGATACAGAAGTCTGGAATTCATATTGACATTCTACTTTCATGCTAAGAGCTTACCGGTGCATCAACGGTGTTGTTTCTTTGAGCTGGTGTAGCTTTCGCTTTCTCTGCCTCGATTGCTTGCCTCGCTGCCTCTCCAGTCAATAGGCGTGCAGAGTTTCTTTGCTTCAGGCAAAACTCGGCTCTTCTAAGAATCTGGAAGTTCGATAATGATAATCGGCAAAACTGGGAAGCGTTACCGCTACTCCCTTTCCGATAGAAAGCCTTTGACTGAGTGCTCCGCGGCAAGCAAGAACCTATAACAATCATTATCTAACTACTTCAACACACAAGAATTTCGGCCTCTAATCAGTTATAAGCATAATTAATCACCTCAGATCTGTACACTCCATTGTCGTTTCTGCAGATCTTGTAGAGAGAATTCTCGACCTAAAATTTGATTGATATTGTAGCTTGAGGAGATATACAATATATCATATAATCTCACAAATTCTTCTCCAATTGTTCGATTTTCGCAAACTGTCACATCTCCCGAAACAATATCACCGGAATTGCCGCGTTTCACACATTTCATCTGAGTCCGTTTTCCTCCAATCTGTAATGAATGTTGAATAATGTTTGCACACCATTAGACTTCAACGAATCAAAAATTACATAATATGTCAGCATTTCTCCGAAGAGAAGTTTCTCGGAATATGTTCCCTTGAATGGTCCTTCAATTTTCGCGACGCAACCGACAATCTGAGATATTATTGAAATATTTTCAAACAAACAAAAATTATCATACCTCGGTTGTGTAGTGGTCTCCTTCACGTATGCATCTTTTGTAAACGTTTTCGTCTCTCTGGAAACATCTGTCTGTTTCAGCGATTTCTTTTATTATCTGAGTTTGGAAATGAAAGTACTCACGAATTCCACAACTCCTCTGTTGTAGCACTCATCGACACGTCCACTGATCAGTTTAGCCGAATCACCTTCTTTCACACACTTTTTGGTGGCTGTTCCGTCCTAAATTGAGTTTGTTTTCGTAAATATCGTCGATGAAAACGGTGTATTTCTTACTTCTACGGTGCTATTGAGTGCAACGAATTCAACGGCTACTCCATGTTCTCTAATCAGATTCACACAGCCAACCACCTGAGATAAGCAATTTCGATGAAACGCATTTTCAATGTCTGATCCACTCGTTGCTTGTGGTATCCATGTCCAGGAACTATTAAGGAAATCATCTCACCTCAGTTCTATAGTTGTTGCTCTCGAGAATGCACTTCTTGTAGACGTTTCCGTCAATCTGGAAAGGAGGTTGCATTGATTGATTCAGCGATTAAAGTGCAAAGCTCACAACTCGCTCTCCGTCTTTCTTCTCGCACAGCTTGACTTCACCAGTGACAAGCTTCGCTGAATTCTCCCCATCTCGAACACACTTCATTTTCTTGCCTTCCTAAAACGCTTTCGTAGGCAGATGAAGCATCGAAGGAGCTCACGAATTTATAAGGCGTATCGATTCCCACGAATATATCTGGCCAAGGTTTTTGCCTAAACGTGCACCCGAGAACCTGGAAATAAGTTTTTCGCTGCAAAATCGAGTTGGCTTCAAGAATTTCAAGTAGAGTTCGAAATACGGGTCGTCGTTTCATCTTTTCACACACTCTCGTCTCTCTGACCGGTGAGATAGTGTGTGGAATGAAGAGAAGGCGACCCGTATTTCGAACCCTAATTTCAAGATGGATGAACACAAATAGACGAACACGACACAATAGACCGATATGCATACGACTGCTCTATCACTGAGCTAAGTCCCCAGTGCTCGACTATCCTCTGGTTCGTGCTATGATCTTTGAGCGTGGCATCTCACATGGCTCTTACAACTCCCTTACAATCTCACCTCAGTTCTATACACGCTTCCCTCGAGAATGCACCTCTTTTGGACGTCGCCGTCGTTCTGGACAAGCAGCACGCATTACTTATACCAGGACTGTCCAAATATTTTTACGGTCTCTCATTTCGCTATGCTATTTCGCCGGTCAGACAGAACGAGAGAGCATGCGAAAGTGAGAGACCGTAAAATTTTTGCACAGCCCTGGCATGCGTTAATTTATACATCGATGCATGAAAACTGTTCACTCACAACAATTTTGCCATCTCTCTGATCGCACAGATCGACTTCCCCGCTGATAAGCCTAGCAGAATTGCCGAATCGAACACACTTCATCGTCTTTCCGTCCTTTAATAATAATGAAATTAAAACTATGAAAAACTATGAATTGATAAGGAGAAATTGTCAACAAAACTCACATATTTCCGAGACATATCGACTTCAATGAACACATCAGGCATTTTTTTGTACATGAACCGGTACATACAGCCGACAACCTGACAATTTATTCTTTAACTTTTAAATTATTTTATTCTTTATTTCTCTGGCCAAAGATGAATCACCTCGACAATCGCGTCTCCTCTTTCAAATCGGCACACTTTCATCACTGGACCGTCCGGGAACTTCTCATTTTCCTTCTTGGCAGCGCACAGTTTGTCCGCGGCTGCTTGCTTTCTGCTCTTGAGCGGAGTATTCGTGTAGCTGAAGAAGCCATCCTTCTGCTCGCATTTCTCCTCGTAACCGGGGGCGTTTTCGTACTCCTGGAATCAAAAAAGAAGCTGAATGAAAAGAGACACTAAGTGCTTATTGTTGGAGCAGAGCCTAATATAAAGATGACTATCTGTACAGCTCGTTAATTTTCATTCGATGAAGGGTTGATTGCGAAAGAAGATGGTCAATGTCCTTCGATTACCTCCTTCCTCTCCTCTCCAACGGGCAGCATCGCTCCTCCGTTGTTGGACGATTTGCAACCGATGATCTACAATCGATATTTCAATTATTCATTTTATGACCGCATCGAACCTCAGGGGTACTTCCAGTCCTAGTATTGTAGACGCATCTCTTGTAGAAAGGACCGTCGAGCTGCAATGAAGTTATAAAGTTATCAAAATGATCAATCGATAAATATTGACTAGAACCATCTGTCAAGATTAGTCTGAACAACCGATAAAGGTAGGCCACTCACGAATGAGATGAACTTCTGGGGTTCATCGCATTTCCCGGAGAATCGGGGCGGGAAATCAGCAGCGATGAGAGGAAGGTGAAGAGCACAGAGAAGAGGCTTCATTGTTGGATGGGATTGAGGAGGAGAGGGGTGGTTTTATAGCGGAGATATTCCCATGGCGAATCAGAGAGCTTTGCAAGATTAAAGTTCTACAAAAATTCAGGAAACAATTTCGTAATTTCCATTCCATCACATTATTTTTCTATAATAGTTTTCATACTTATAAACTATTTCTAAAGACTATCGAAATATGTTTTCTTATTTTTTAACATACATGAACGTACTCCATTAAAATAATTCAACCGTAAGAACAGTAGTTCTTGGGAAAGTTTCACGAAGAATACTGTTAAGTATTCAAGTTGCTTTTTTTAAACCTCTGTTCTAGTTTGTTCTAGTTGATGCTCTTGAACATTCGTGGAATAGAGTTTCAACATGAATTTTAAAGCTTGTTTCATAATGATCGTCGAATGGACTGCTTGTCACACTTGATAATATTCAAGAGGATTATAGCGACATTTTTGAAAGCCTATCGCGGACAACTACAGATTTCATCCATAATCTCATTCATATTCGATCTCAAATCCTGCATAAAACCATGTTTTTACAGAATCATTGAAATCAATGTCCTTTTATGTCAATTGTCTGGGGGCAGGAGCATCTAAGTGAAGTATTTCAATACTGTTTTCTCGCGTTCGTAATTTGTGTTATCAGTTTCGGAATAGTTATAACAATAATTTATCAATCGATTCCGGAATACAGTTATTGTTTACGGTAAGTAAGGCCAACGGTAGTCACGCTGTGGTCTGACAATGACCATCTCTCCGTTCTGAGTGCTCTTTGAGAAGTCGCATTGCGCAACCTGATATTTAAAATTCAACCCCCGGAGGGCGCAGCTTCCGCAGGAAGCTAGTTTAAAATATCTATTTCCTATTTAAATTTAAAAAGGGTTCCTACATTTCTCGATCTCAGTCTCTCGCCCACATTTGCCGGGGTTCCCTCGGAGAAACAACCCTCGAACTGCATCTGAATGGAGAACGATTTTGCAGTTTCATGGGATAAACAGACCTCGAGTCTGTCCCCTCCATCGTTTTCTTTAACACTTTTCCTCTCGACGCACGTGAATACGAAGCCGTTTATGAAGACGCTGCAAATATCGATTGATATTTGAGCGAAACGAGGGTACAAATATAACTGAAACGTTAGAAAGAGACAAGAAAGGAAGATTTCTAAAGATAACGCGGTTGGAGGTATATTTTTGCAGTCGGGCCAACAGACTACTGAAATGGTTTACCTCTCATCCTGGTTGATCTGTCTGCCGTTGAAGTAGCAAGCGCGCGCGAGTCCTCTCCACGGTCTTGTCACCACTTCCATGAAATTCTGAATGATAATTTTGATTCACAATTCAGTTTTTTTAATGATCGAGTGTTCCGAGAGAGTACCGCGTTTCCGAACTGCTCCTGTTTGTGTTGTTGATCATACGCAAGTGACTCGACTTCGACTTTAATAATCGTCTGAGTTGGCAGGTTACACGTTTGGTGAATGTTCTTCTTCTGAGAAAGAAGTATTTGTTTGGATGAAACGCTTGAATCAAATCACCAGCTCCTTCCTAGTTCCGAGAGGAATGAATGAGTCATCGGCTAGCGGAAAGATGGAAAGGCATCCGATCGGCTAAACCAATGAGAAATTTGTATGCATTAAACAAAGATTTAATTTAGTTTAACACAGCTGAGAACACAAGACATACCGTCGCGCCATAATTCGTCAGCCTACCATCCGCTTTGCACTGGTAGACGATGCCTCCATAGGCCTGGATGAATGAAACAACTTCATTTATAAGTAGTAGGGAAACTCACGAAGACAAAATCGAGCTTTTGACCAATACACTGGCTACCGTCCCTATGGACAGGTACTCCGAAAGAATCTTTGCTTCGAAATTCGGATTCTTTTCCTGCCATTTCAATAGCTCTTTTAGCCGCGTCTCCAGTCAAAAGTCGCGCGGAATTGCCAAACTTCTCGCAAAATTCCGACGCTTTACGAACCTAAAAACGGATGAACATATTTGATAGATATTGGGTGATTGACCGAGATTCCTTTGCCGATCGGAAGCTTTTTGTTGAGCTGCAGGTCACCCTGGCAACCAACTACCTGAAATAAAGGTAAAGATAAAGTTGCAACCACAATCAAGGCGATTTTACAGTCGTACTACAACGCCTGGTGGGGTACACCGGTAAGGCCAGGTACTACGTATCCCATGCTGGTCAGGCTTCTAGGGCACGTTTAACTTTCGTAATCAATGTTACTACCAATTTACCGTCCCCGGAGGGTAACAACCTGAAATAATCACTATTATACAATGCAACAGCTGTGCGACTTATTTTCGCTATTGCGAAGTCGTATCTTAGGCGAATGAAAGCTTATCCCTAATAAGCTTGTTGCGAAACGTTGCGAAATCGGGTTGTTGCTGTCAATGGGAAAATGTAAATACCTCAGATTTGAACCTCCAGTCTTCGATTCTGCATACCTTGTAGAGACCTTTGTGGACCTGATTTTTGGGCAATGAATCTGGCAAAACAATGCTACCCCTTACGAATTCCACGCCCATCTTTCTTGCTACGCACAACGGGATATCCTTTAGAAATTCGTCGATATCCGTCGAGTTCTGAAAAATATTTTGAAACTACATTTTTTCTGTTTGATCTCACTTCGGGCTCGGCAGGGAACATGGCCGGTTCCAGCTTCCTAGCCGCTTCTTCTCCCGACAAAAGACGAGCATTGTCGCCTTCTCTCTTGCAGAACTCGAATGTGTGATGGTCACCATTATCTTCAATTGTCTGAAAAAGGAAACGATGGATAATTCCTCCTGTTTTTATCATCAGACTGACCGCTGTTCCGGTGCCGCATTGCAATTTCTGTCCTTCATGTGCCGCTGTAGCCTTGCAACCACTAGCCTGGAGTTTGAAGTTGAATGCGAATTACGGGTTCTTGGTTGTTTTTTTCGCATATTCTCTTACTCTAACCGCTGAGAATGTGCAGAATATAGATCTGTAGTCGAATTAAATGTTACCATACCCTTTTCTTGTAGAGGCCGTCTCGAATTATGCAGCGATAGAAGAAATCCCCTTCTTGCTAGAAAATTGGGCTCTGTACCAATTTGGTGGACCCATGAAAATTTGGTGGACCCATGAAAATTTGGTGGACCCATAAAAATTTGGTGGACCCATGAAAATTTGGTGGACCCATGAAAATTTGGTGGACCCATGAAAATTTGGCGGACCCAAGCGCTGAACCAATTTGGAGGGCCTATTCTGTATCGATTGGGTGGACCCTTGCTGTACCAAATTGGTGGACCCATGATTATTCTGATGGAATTCAAATCTAAAATAAGCGCCATTCATTTCTGATGAAGCTGGAAACCGTGCTTCATGTTTTTGGGTCTCATTGGAACTTGTTGTTCAAGATCATCATCGATGTCGGTCACCAATGGAAAAGAGGTTCTTTTGTGCAGGACCAATGAAATATCGTAGGAACAAAGTTCCAATGAGCCCCAAATACATAACATACGGTTTTCAGCTTCATGAGAAGGGAATGGCGCTTAATTTAGACTCGAATTCCATCAGAATTATCATGGGTCCACCAATTTGGTACAGCAAGGGTCCACCCAATCGGTACAGAATAGGCCCTCCAAATTGGTTCAGCGCTTGGGTCCGCCAAATTTTCATGGTCCACCAAATTTTCATGGGTCCACCAAATTTTCATGGGTCCACCAAATTTTCATGGGTCCACCAAATTGGTACAGAGCCGAAAATTGTGTTGATTTCGAACACTTGAAACAAAGCAGACTGACAAATTCTCCTTTTCGATCCCTTCCGACAGAGATCGTGCGATTCTCGCAAGCGGTTAGGTCGCCTGCGATGACCACTGCCGAATCGCCTTTCTTCACGCATTTCACTTCCGCTTTCATTCCCTTGACCTGCAAGGAGCTGATTTCTCTCCCTTTCTGAGATTACGTTTTCTTCTTAGAAAAAATCTGTACTTGTTTTGATCAATATCCACCTATGCTCATTCAACAACATCACTTCTTTACTACGAGAGAACAAGTTTCGCCACTCACCGTAAAAGACATCATGCCTTCAACGGAAACTTTCTCAGCAAACTCGAATCCTGGAACTTGGTGCAGAATCGCCAGGGGTCCTTCGAATTTGGCAACGCATGCGACGATCTGAGAAATCACTCAAATTACAATAATTATAAATATAAAAATATTATCAATGCACCTCCGTAGTGTAGTGATCTCCCTCTCGAATGCATTTCTTGTACACGTTCCCGACTCGCTGAAAATGTGATTTTTTATTTAAACTTTTTAAAAATAATTAAATATTTAATTTTACAACTTACGAATTCCTGGTCTCCTCTATTGTCGCACTCCTTGACACTGCCAGTGATGAATTTAGCCGAATCGGCCTCTTTCACGCACTTCATGAGTGTTCCGTCCTGTCAATTTGAATAAATCAATGCCGGAATTTAAGTCGGAATGTCTTGATTGAGCAGCGGTTTGATGAATGACAGAAGTCCAAGACGTTTAAGAAATTGCAACCTCTTCCTTCTCCGCAAACCCTCCAAGCAGAGTGTACTCAAACCCGAGGATATTGTCGAATTTGTGCGGGATTTCACGGACGCAGCCGACAACCTGAAAGAAACGCAGAGATATCGGGATATCCGAAATCCAAAAACCGCATGTGCTATCTTTTGTTTGAACAATTCTATATACAAAAGCAAACCATCTCACATCGATTTTGAACACATTGTCTTCAAGAACGCACTTCTTGTACGTGTTTCCCTCGATCTGAGAGATAATGGATTTATTGTTACAGTAATGAATAAGCCAAGACGTCCACTCACGATTTTCTCGCCCACTTTGTTCTCGCATCTCTCGAATTCACCACTAACAAGTGTTGACGAGTTACCATCTCGGATGCATTTGTAGATCTTGCCTTCCTGAAGTTTCATCACTCCAAACGTCTTCCGAAATGTTCAAGAAAATTGAGAGTACAACGAAAACTCACCAAGGGCATAGTTTTGTTGAACGGGACTGTAGTGGGCAGCAGTCTCAGAAACTTGTAGGAGTAAGTGCAATCCGTATCCTGAATTGTGAGAATGAGGAAAGGAAAAAAGGAATTTGGTTCAAGTCGATTTATCCACGGAAGTCGAGATATGAAAGTGCAGGAATTCAAATAAGACTATTATGAATTGTGAGTGGATTGAAATTTCAACTTATCAGCAAGAAGAAATGAACCTCATTCACGGCAGTTTTGGCAACCGCCAAAGGCAGGAGCAGAGCACAGAGAAGAATCCTCATTGTGGAGTGAAATAGAGGAATGGAAGGGATGTTTTATAGGGGAGAAGTTCCCAGGGTGAATAATCAAGAAGGTCGATGCTGATTTCTGCAAATTCATCGATTTCGAAATGGATATGCAAAAAAGAAGCTTTTCAATAGATCAGTTTCGATGATTGTTCAATCAATATTCACCGATGATGCACCAATTCTCACTCGTTCTCAATTGCACGATTCCTTCTTTCCATCGTGATGGTCCGCAATCACTGGAGGTTCCCGACAGCTATGCCCGATCGAGGTTACTTGAGAGGTTCTCAGTGTCGGATCAGGGTGAAGAGGCAACTGCTAATCCACTTCCTTTGTCGCTCATTTCCTTTCTCTCTTCCTCCTATTTGATCTTCCCTCTGGATTCCGGATGCGCCGAGTGAAATCGCGCCTTCTGGGCATGATCAGTCCTTTGTGGATGTCCGTCAAAAAGGCCGGGTCAGTGTGCTCACTTCCTTATCATCTTTTTTTCTCTCTCTTGCATTGAATATTCCTCCGAACCTTCAGTAATTCAGAGAGAGAGAAGGAGAATTTAGGGTACTTGTCTAGTTATCTGGAGAGTGTCTAACCTTCAGCCCTAACCTACCACAAACCCTGTGCTTGGAAATGTCTTCTTAGGAATGAGTGGAACTCATCTACTCATCCGGATAACTAGACAGGTCTCGAATTTAGTGCCAGCCTCTTCTCAATTATGTAATTATGCAAGAAAGCGGTAATCTCTAACCGAGACACCTCTCGATCCGCTGGCACCAACTCCTCTCTCTCAGGATACGGTAGGTCTATCCCCGGTAGCCCCGCCCCTCTCTCTCTAATCCTCTCACCCACTGATCTCTGCTCAAGGATCACTCGAGCCCCGGTCGATCCTGGGTCCTAGCGCCTCTTCTACCGTAACCCCTCTAGAATACTGTAACACCCCTTAAGCATTGTTCAAGTGAGCACTTGTGAAATGGAGGAGATCACTCCACCCTACTCTTCCACTGGTGGATCAGCTCAAGATACGGGCTACACTCCGCAAGGTGAGTCGATTAGGCTTCAGTACGCAGTTGACGCGTCATAATTGATTGATAAGCAGGACCATTTAGCATTCAACACATCCGCAGCTGCTGTGGCTCCCTTCACTCCTTCCACCGATGCAACTTCCGGTCCTTGCTTCAATCCGCATGGTCAGCACTGCCATCAGGCAACCATTACCCGAATTTTCACGCCAAAACTCTCATTCCAGGAATGCCCTACTTCGCAACGTTCCCAGCCTACCCGCCAGTCAACTTCCAGTGCGTTTCAGTGGCATTCTGATTGTTAAATTCATTCGTTTGGATTCTCTCAAACATATTTGCTGATCATTAGGAAACACATTTTAGACGATATAATTTTCAGATACTTCCCCTCCGCTTCCGTGACTCACTGGCGACCAACCGACCCTGCCTTTTCGAGTTCGTTAGCAGCACCTTATCCGAACAGTAAGATCAACTTTTCCTACTACGCTTCATGCCAACGATAATATGTTGATAAATTAATATTCTAAATGACCCCCATCAGTCAATCCCAGGATAGCCAGTTCTCCCCAGTCACTCCTCTCGCATCAACAGTTTGACAGTCACAGTAGGGCGCCTAAACACCTGAACGGGTGATGAGCCGAACTTTCGCGCGTGTGAGGTCGCTCAGATTGACTGCTCCTCTCCCCCAATGATCCCTGTAGAATAGTTGAATGTTGATAAGCTTCTGTAACTCAAAGAAGTAATGAACAACAGAAGAATCGGAGCTTCCGGTGAATGAGTGAAGTTTGCGAAAAACTCTACAGATGCGTCAATACAATCGAGTACTATGAAGATGCTCTAATGCAGAATTTCGCTTCTCCTGCTCATATCATTAGCACACCTTGCGCAATCCACTTGGCAGTAGTAGTAGCTTGCATACACGAGATTGCTAACAAGGCTTGCGCAATGAGGGTAGTGCATCCGGAGAGTTTGCGGGTGGCAGTAATCTACCAATTTGTGCTGAGAAGCCTAATCCTCTAGACTTTTAGGATTAGGTCCCAGAACAACGGAACTTATTTTCATCACATACTGGTCTCCCTTTGCAGGTGTTTCCTTCCCTGCATCGTCTTCGCTCCTCGATCCGATAAGAAAGAGGAAGGCGAGGAAACTGTACGCTTCGGCTCAGGTGAGTTTCGGTCGTGAAGAAAACGATTACTCTATTCGATCGTTGGGACTGAAAAATCAGGAAAAATAGGTTGATATTCAGAATAGTATTGTATTTGCAGCTCGAAATCCTCGAGAGGGAGTATCGCAAGCACCCATATGTCACTAAAGAAGAGCGAGTGAGGATCGGGAAAATGACTGGTATTACTGAGGATAAGGTTCGTCAATGACACTCTTTGAACACACTTGTTCGCTCATTTCAGTTATTCAGTCAGAATGCAGGCAGTGAAGGGGGTGTTAGTGATGATTGTTGGGACTGACGAGTATCAGTACTCTGTGAAACATACCTGAACAGATTTCAGTGTGCTGAAACATAGCTTGATGATTCTGCTTTACTGAGAAAGCAATTTTGTTATGATTGTGTGATGCGACCTCTTTCCAGGTGAAGATCTGGTACCAGAACAAGCGGTACAAAGATAAGCAGGAGAAGGGAGAATCGACGAGTAGTGAGGGGAGGAGGACACAGAGTCCCAGTGAGGAGGAGAGGAAGTGGGTTGATTGGACTTCGTTGCTGTAGAGACTATTGAGAAGGTTGTCGATTGACTATCGAAACTATTAATTTTGCTTCGCAGACCATCCCCAAAGATGAGCAACTTCTTCACATCTCCACAGCCATCAGAGTCCGCCTGGCTACCGGATCTGAACACTCCAACTGCTGTAAGCTATCAATCGTCCATTCCTGACCATTTCTCGACGATATCTTCCATAATTTCTGTTGAATTGCTCATTTCAGCCTCCCTTCAACCCATCCGCCTACGCTCCTCAACCCTTCACCTTCTTCCCTCCATCCTCCTATCATCCATTCGCGATGCCCAATCAACCTCCATGGATACCAGGAGTGCAGGACCCAATCGACCCAATCCAATCGAGTTGTTCACAATCAGATCTCGAAACAAGAATCGAGTGAATAATTTTGTTAGTACGGTTGCTCAATGATACGCTGAACTCTCAATAAAAAAATGAATTTATTATTCCGAAGCACAACCGAACGAGTCTGAACATTGGTTCCCCGGTCCTTGATCAGCTGATCCAGTAGCTGATCCCAAGGGACTCTTCGAACACTGACATCTGCGATTGACTCAAGTGGAGAGTCGAGTGATAGAGAGAGAGAGGGGAGAGAATGAGTTGCAAGGGCGGTCCGGATGAGATTACAAGTGGATTACGTAATGAGGGCGACATGAGAACGAGGCATGACTACCTGATGTTTGGTGGATTGGGTACTCCGGTGTCTCCTGAGCTCCTTTTTCGGTCGCTGAATTGTTTTTCATTTGTAATATTCTCAAACTATCGCTTCCACGAGGGAACTCCGTTAGCACCTATTCAATGCACACCTGACAGATACCGTTTCACACCTCCTCTCCCTCATTCTTTTCATTCTCCTCATTCAACCCTTCCAATTTTTCTATCACCCAGACACTGGGAGAGAGCATGGACGATCGAGAGAGTCAAGCATTCTCCCCATTCACTCCCTCCCCGGGCGGTCGGCTGTCAATCTGACTGCAAACATGGGAGAAGGCAGGGCTTTTGGCACCTATTCGTCAGGCTTGACCTCAGCCCCCTGGATGAGCCCCAGACAGGGTATTGATCGATCATTCGAGGTGGGAGTGAAGGGATTAAGAACTTTGACGACTCCATTGCTTGAAACTTGCGAACGTTAAGTCCGTTATCACTTTCATTGACCGAAATTGCTGGGTTTTAAACTTTGACAACAGGAAAGGAAAGGCAATGTCCATTTAGAAGGATCTGAGTGGCAGGCGAGACATGTTCCATTCATCCGCCTAGATCCGACTCTACGAGCCCTCTGGCAGAGTGACCTGCCGACAGATGAGGCAAAGGAAGGCAAGGCGCTAATCCACTTAGTCTCACTTCCGCACGAAAGACAATCGGCCTTTGTTCACTTCCGATCTATATCATGCCTCTGGCTGATTGCTCATCCCTTTCTGCAAACCAAGTCTTTCTTGTTCCTGGTTCTTGATTTGTGGACCCGCCAATAACACATGATCTACTTCAACTTCCACCCCCTGTTAAAGGAGGGCTATTAGCAAAGAAATGGGCGAAAACATGCATTTACTGGCTGAAAAAAACCTGGGTCGAAGGAGGCATCAAACCACCGGCCTTCAGAGAGGTTGACCGGAGCTCTAACCACTGCGCTACACTGGGGTGTTGGACCAGCTCCTCTCATTTCACATTATGATCGAGATGCTTTCACATTCAAATTCCCGCCACTCCCTGTCCTTTCAAGCGTCCATGGCACATTGCCAACTCGCTATAAAATCGTTCAGGCAAAAGATACAACCATGCGGTTTTCGGATTTCTGATATGGTTCATGATAGCTACAGTTCTGCGTTGGTAGATTAGTCATCTAATATTTGCTATTAGCCCTCCTTTAACTTTCGATCCCGTCGCTCATCGGGCGGTGCTCATTAGAGGTTGGAGATGCCGAAGTTCAATGATCATTTATCGCACCGTAATAAGCTGATGATCTCTGTGCAGTAATAAGGCAATGATATCAGGGAGAATTCGAATATCAGGGACAAGGAGAGGTTCTTGTCTCCCTCACACTCCATCTCAGGGAAGAAGGAGCATCGCAGTGGCGATTGGGAGGAAGTAGAGACCGATTGAGGGGGATGGAGCTGAAAAAACAAACAGACAACTTTAAACATCCGTCATGTTTATCACGCTACTTCGAACCAAATCGGTTCGTATGATGTTAATTTTGCTTGTTCACACAATACACAAACATTTCAATTTCTGTGGAATTTCCTCACAATCCCAATCAAAAAGTAAGGAAAGGAAAACTGACCAAAACCTTTCTCATGGCGTTCCTCCTGCTTGTACACACAGTACACGTTCGCGCTCGCCTCCAACTCTGTCTCGTCGCCCTCCTTGTCCACAATCCTGCAAGGAATATTCTTTTGTCTTTCAGGATGAATTAGAAGAGTTTCTTGTCGAGACTACTGAAAATATTGCACGATAAAACCTTTTTCGAGATTGACAAGAACAATCAAAACAAAACCTCCAATAAGCTATACTAGGAGTGCTGTTTTCAACATGGAACACAAAAAATATGAAAAGAGAAGAAAGAGAAGAAGAAGAGGAAGAAGGATAAGAAGAATATAGGAAGAATATGGGGGTTATTAGAACACAAACCTCCACTCCCCACTGTTTTTGTCGCACTGGAAGGAGACGAATTCCTCCTGGAATGAATATTTTAGACGAGGTCTACGACCGGAGACATTTCGCGTGATAGCGTTATCGCTTGTACCCTGATAAGAACTGCAATATTTCTAGTAGAGAGATAAAATGAATGAATTTCGTCAACAATGACGAGGATACCTTGATAGGTAGTAAAGATGCCCTCACCTGTTTCCCATCTATTTCTCTTCCATCAACAACCATTGTAAGACCATCGTCGCAGGTCAGGGGATTATCGTCGTTCAGGTTCGACTGCAAAGGGCTTGCATTATATTTTGCGAGATGTTACAGAGTTATTGTGCTTGTGCTAGCCACAGAGGCCCAATACGCTACGCCTCAAAACTTATGGTATTTGTGAAGTTCATCAGAAGAGTGTCTACCCACCCGATTGCGTTTCATAAACTCATTACTTAATCCGTTCATCGAATGGGAACAACTCACGATGGGATGGCACTCCTGCCCGCCCTTGCACCTGGACTCGATCGGGTTGAAGTCCTTGCAGTACACTGAACAATATTGAGCATTGATCTCTTACGGCCTCTCAATTGTTCATTCTACTTGTCGCTCGTTCATGCTCCTGTATCACGTTCATTTATGATCATGCGTCCATGATACTTGTTCATGCTTCAAAATCCGATGGTGCAGTGATTGTTATCAACGCTTTTTGTAAAGTCGTTACAACAGAATCTGATAAAGTAACAACCCACCTCCTCTCCATTCAGCCGGATTTTCCCTCGAAGGCAGGTGAATTTCGCGTCGGATTTGACTATTCGCTGATCGTCGACGCCCAGGTAACTGAAAGAGTGCTTGAATTTCGAAATAATTTCACTCTGCTTTTCAAAAGCACCAAAAAAGTATTTGTGGAGTTCATCGGAAGAGTGTGAAAAGGTGTTTGTCCATTATCCATTCATAGAATGCGTGAAACATATCATTCCTTTCGGGAAACTCCAACTCAGAGGCTCCAAATTGAAGCGAAAGGGACAAACCGTAGATCGTAGCCGGCCGGACATGCGTAAGTGTCTGCGGGGGCTTTCTCGGGCTGCAAAAATGATGTTCATTTTTTTCTGTATTCTGAAAGAATCGATTGAAAAAGTGTGAAAAAATATACATAATGAGTATTGTTATGGATGAACGAGTAAGGCTAGACCAACCTCAATGCACCGCTCGCGCGACGGGCATTCGTTCGTGTAGGACTGTCGCATATCTTCGGCCTTGCAACCGCCTAAATGAAAACATTTTGTTTTTTGTTTTGTTTTTAGTATAATGCTGCCTTCAGTGTCGAACATTGATCATTTTGGGGGGTCAATTTTGGGGGGTCTTTTTGAGGAGTCAATTTGATGGGTCGATTTGATAGATCACTCTCTCCCCTCCCCTCACTCGTCTTCCTCCCTCATTCCTCCCCTTCTCAACCACCTCGAGCGGGCGATAGCGAGGGGAGTGAGGGAGGAAATTCAATTATGGAGGGAGTTTAGATGCAAATGGGGAGAGGGAGAGAGCATTTCCTTCGATGTCGCCCGCTCGAGGTGGTTGAGAAGGGGAGGAATGAGGGAGGGAGAAGAGTGAGGGGAGAGGAGAGAGTGATCTATCAAATCGACCCCTCAAAATGACCCCTCAAAATGACCCCCCAAAATTGACCCCCCAAAATGATCAATGATCGACACTGAAGGCAGCATAAGAAAACATGCCTTTCTCCCCCGGCGGACACACTCTCCTGCCCGCAAACACGGACTCGATCTTGCAATCGTCTGAATTAATTATTTAATTATTATTTAAATTCGCAGTATTTCACCAAATCTGCAGAAGATATTGTCTCCAGACTGGAAAACTTCTTCTACTAGTTCGTTGTTCTTCTTATTGCGCTTCGCAACCTTCCACTCTCCGCTGATCAAATCGCACTTGGCGCTTTCAATTTCCTCTTCGTCCTGCGAAAGTCTTTTTAATTCCTCCTCGAAACGTATCAGACGCGTAGCAGACGTAGCAGACGCGTAGCAGACGCGATCATCTAAGAAACGTAGCAGACGCGATCATCTAAGAAATATACGAAATGAGAAATCCTCAGCTACCGTCTTTTCCTTTTTGACGTGTACTATCCTTCCGCCGTCTGCGCATGTGGCGGGCGTGTGATCGTCGATGATGGCCTGAAAAGGATGAATTATTAGAATTCTTTCGAATCCAAAACTAGAAATACTAGGTACTGGACGTTTTTGAATGAAAGGATGAGCTTCGAAAAAGAACAGTGAAAGCAACCTTCTCGCAGAGATGAGCTGCTCCCGTACATTTCGAGTCGATTTGCACCGTCGCCGAGCACTTTACTGAAAATGTTGCGTTTTTCTCTCTCTAGTTTTCAACGGAAATCACCTTCAGCCTTGCAAATCGCGTCTAGATTCGTCTCAACAATCTCCTTTCCATCGGACGTCCACTGATTTCTGTCCTGCGGGAGAGGCACGACGCATTTTAACTCCTTCAACCAGAACTTGCTGCCCACTGTGATGAGCGGCGTTGCTGTCGGGCACTGCAATTGTGTCATTTCGAATTTTTTCAAGGATCAAGACAAAGTATTCAAACTCTGATTAAAACATGTGAAAGAACGGGCACTACTTCAGTACACCGGACCAGCAAACTTCAACTCTCCCATCTCCCTCTCATTCCTCATCCTTCACCTTGACTGAGAGCAGGGGAATCAGAGGGGACTTTTGGCTGGTCCGGCGAGCTGAAGTAGTGCAAATGAACGAACCTTGAACGTTTTGCAATCGCCAAACTTGGTGGGCGCCGTGACAACAGCGCAGCCTGCCGGGGAGCAAGGCTCGGTACATTCGGTGCATCCTTAGTTAGTTAATTAAATAATTAATTAGTAATTAATTACCTAACTAATTAATTACTTAATTAGTAAGCGGCTTACGAAGTTTCACGCAGCGAATGGGATGAGGGAAATCGGCGATCGTCTTCTGATCGGCGAGTATTGCGCTCATTTTGTTGGCCGTGCAAGTGATTGAGGTCGCTGGCGACCAGAGCTTGTCCACTTTGACTCTGAACGCAAACGACCAATCAGTTATCATATCAGGTAGTGATTGCTGAATGATGATGGGGCGGAATTACAACTGGACCTACTGCTATCCACTTTGACTCTGAAAGCGTTTTGGACTGTGGGATTTTAAAACCGTGTGCTATCGTCAGACCCTTTCAGCAACAAGCCGGTAATTGAGCTCTTGCTCACTGGTCAAGCCATGAAAATGGGCTCACTGTAGACTTGTCAAAGGATCCGCACCGCATTTGAACTTGCCATCACTATCGAGGGCAGGCTGAAACTACGTGTTTTTAAATTCAAGAAAAGCATTGTCGCAACCTTTTCGCATTTCTCCTTACTACTATCACAATCCGCAGTCTCGAATGCATACTGAGTGGCGCAGGTTGCTGAAAAACATATTTAGATCGATAATTTCTACTGAAAACTAACATTCTTGCAGACATCGAAAGTGGACTGGAACCAGGTCGGAATCTTGTCCTCCAAGTACAATTACGAATCGCTTGCCCACGCATTTCAGTGAGTCAATGTTCCTCCACGGGCCGTCATTGAAGGTTTTCATTCTATGGTTTAATAATTAGTTTAATTAATTAACTAATCAATTGATAACTCACTGAAGCACAGTATTCACTGGGCAGTCGTACGTGTCCAGAGGCTTGGTGCAAGTCTGTCCGGTCGCACAATCGAGCGAATTGAAGTATTCGTCGAGTTTGCATTCCTCTGCAGATTTAATTTTACAAAAAATGTTTCACTCCATACATTTGTACGCTCTGACACTACGTCGGATGAGAATTTTGAGAGGCAAGGGTCACCTATCAGAGACAATACTGCTAACTAGTTCTCAACAGACCTACTCTGGTTTCTTCCAACCACTTGTCAACCATAAAGAATGGGCGGAGTCTGAGAAAACCACTTGCCAACCATAATCCCAACCACTTGCTAACCATTGACTTCCTAACCACTTGCCAACCATTACCCCAATCACTTGCCAACCAAAGTCCCAACCACTTGCTAACCATTAGCAATGGTTAGCAAGTGGTTGGTACCTAACCACTTGCCAACCATTACCCTAACCACTTGCCAACCAAAGTCCAGGTTCGCAAAACCGTCGCGTCTAGAACGCACCCTGCCTATAAGGTCCTCCCGCACGGCCCTCTTCTGACTACCCGAGAGCCCGCTGCGGCTACCCTCCTACGGTCCCCAGTGCGACCGTCTTTTGGATATGACCGGCCCGCGTGGTCTCACCATGCGCGGCTCGGTTACTGTATGGGGCAACCCATTCAAATATCGATTGACTAATCCCCTCTCCCGCGTCAGTTGTTTACCACTTGGGAACAATTGTCCCAACCACTTGTCAACCATTCCCTCAACCACTTGCTAACCATTGCCCCAACCACTTGTCAACCATGATCCCAACCACTTGTAGGGAGGCCCGCCAGCAAGTGGTTGAGACTTTGGTTGACAAGTGGTTGGGAGAAACCAGAGTAGTGTCGTACGCGTTTTCTCGCAATGTCTGGTTAACAAGGAAGTAGATACGTAAAATACAGAAAAGAGAAAGCAACCCACTCTTTGTTCTGCATCGGAACCTCACTCCATTATCGTTCTCTTTCTCCGCCGAAGGGGCGGATTTCACAGCATATTTCATAATTGCCTCGAGTGCCTTCAAACTCGCGATTTCCATCCACTCTCCAGTGTAGGAGGATTCAACGTAGATATTTTTCCTGCAACGATGCAAAAGTTTGATAAAGCAAAAAAATTGTCTCAAGCTCAGATTAGGCAGTCATTTGAATGTGTGATTGGAAATGATCAATCTGAGCTTCACTAAATCGTCAAATTCTCCTTCTTACTCGAGAGTTGTGCCTGCCGGACAAACTGCGTTATAACCGGCGTCGAAAGTTGGCTGTAATGATTTACCACTCGAACTTTTCTTTGCTGAGTAGCCAGCGAACCTTATCACACTTGTGATGCTTAGGACAATATCCCTCGCCCCACTTCCACAATTCAAATTGTTCTTGTTCTGAAATGATTTCGTTTTCGAGACGATTCTAGGCTGTGGCGACTTGAGTGACAATGAGGGTGAACATAAGGGGCTCTACTTCAGTTCACCGGACCAGCACCCCACTCGCTCCATCGCTCTAACCCTGCGAGGGAGGTAAAGGAGGAACAGCAATGAGAGACAGAGGTGGGGAAGTGAGAGGGTGGTCTGGTGAACTGACGAAGAGCTCACAGTCTGACACCCCATGCAATTCGCAAATGCACTCGAGGCACGCAAAGTGTGATTCATGGTGTAGTGCAGTCCGAGGGATTCGAACCTGGACCGGGGGAGTGGGCACGGATTGCTAGTCAAACTCCTTACCGACTGAGCTATGGTGGCATTGCGGATGTCGCGCAATGAAGCGCACTATGAAAGAGCGCATCTGATTTTTGCAGTAAACGAGTCAAACAGGGGTATTTCGGTGTGTATTTGAACTAAATACTTCACATTCTCAACATATCCACAATCTTCTGAACATTCTCTTCCTGTTCATTTGCTCTCGACTAATATCAACGCTTCATCATAAAATTTATAATCAACAACTAGCTCAAATTTTACAATTTAGATGGAAACATCAACAATAAAACGCCATGAGATCTTCTATAAAAGATGATATAAATAGTCAGTGTATGATATTACTACCGTATCCTACCGTACTACCTCATCTACTCAACAATCAACAACAATAATCTGCCGTCTTCAGTGTAATCGATTCCTTGCAGACTAATATCTTCCGATAGCCTCCTTCTTCTCCTTGAGTTGATCCTGCAGTGATAAGCAGTGAAAAGGACCATTAGATATCATCCTTTTATTTCGCATTAAAATCAAAAGTTTATAACCACATCCCTCTAGTCTGATCTTTGTGGATGCCGTCATATTCCAGTTTAACGCTCAAAATTTAAAAGAAAATTCGCCAAACCTTGAATCTCTCCTCGATCAGAGACAGCTCTGCTTGTGGCAGTAATGACGTAGTCGAAAGCTTCAACGGGCGTGATCTAGGACGTTGCATGATGGAAAACGCCTCCCCGTTGTTTAAATATATTAGCTTATTTACAGAGAGCACTATTAAAATATATTGAATGCGTAAAAATGAAAGAAATAATTTGTTAATTGATTAATTAATTAATTAATTAACCAAATTACCATGTCAGTGGTCTGCACTTGGATGACGAACTTGTGCTCGAGCGGGTGCGGATTCTTGTAGCCCGCACTTGAGGGTCCTTCAGCAACTGACTGCAAGTCAAGGATATGATATAGCTGCTCACATTTTTAATTGATTTCCAGTGTTTGATTACCGCAATACGCATAAAACACAATAGACCTTGCATCGCATTGTGCTAGCATAGAAATCAAAGTAGATGAGCAACACTAATTGCAAATAAATGCGAATGAAAGTGACGTGGGAGCAAAACGAACAGAATTAGACGACGATTGGTTTTGGTGAGAAAAAATACAAAAATAAGCGAGAAAACTTACTGTTTGAGCGTGTTGCCGAGGGTGTGATCCTCCTTGTTAACAGTGAATACGGCTGCATTAGGCACCTGCAAAAGGATAATGCCAATGTTATAAATAGGGCGACGTTCGAGCCATATTGAACAAAACCGGGTTGGTACTGCCTCCAGCAACGATAATGCGCACGTATGCTCGAATTCTCGTTGGACTAATATAAGAAAATTCAACAAATAGTGATGTTTTCGATGGCAATCCACATACGCCAGGTTGCATCGATCAAAAAGCCCCAATAGGAAGAAAAATATATGAAACTACTCAACGAATCGTGTTAAATATGCCCTCAATTCCGTTTCGCTGCGAAAAGGCAACAATAATAAAGTAGCTGAGTAGCTCACCTTGGTGTCCTTCTCACAGATGACCTTCTGCTCGCCATCGAAGACGAGGAACGGCTCAAATGAAGCTGGAGCGTTCCTTATAGACCTGAAAAATTGAACGTGTGGCTACGAAACAGCTTGAAATTGAGCAATAATCATGTCAAATATTCGAAAGTTCGCGCTCAGTTGGTGGAAGTGAACACGGGCAGCCACGCCTATGGCATAATTTATATTATTACTATAATTTACATTGCATAGGTTGGGCAGGACTCAGTTAATAACGAAATTTAGCGAAAGTTCGCGCATGACATTGAGCAAGTTAACCCACGATTCACCTCGACCTTTTTTGGCGTATTTATGATCCATAGCTCGTGCAAAATGCCTTTTCGAAGTCACATTAACAAACAACACATGAGAGTAAGGGAATACGGGCAATGAACAGGCAGAAGTGAGCCGGTCAAAAGTTAGAAAAAACATAGACGACTTACTGAGTATCTTCTCGTCCAACGCGCCGCCCGTTGACTTGCCGGCAACAAGAGCAGCTCCTGCGTGATAATGGTCATTCATTTCAACAACAAACAAACAAAATTAGCGAAATACAAACGAGAACAAAGGGGAAATTGGAAACCGAGCGCATCCGCCGCCGCAATCAGGCGAAAAAAAGTTTACTCTTTTTTCTTACAGTACTCAATCTTTCCGTGTAAGAAAACATTCGGGTGGCTGGGGGCGGGGTTTCCGGGTCGTTTTGTTCATGTCGGTGTTTACCTTGAGGTGTCAGACTGTGAGCTAGAGATAGACAAAGGACAGAAAACGTACGCGTGACCCTCCGGACACACCGCATCCATGCCACCTCCGCATTCCTCCTATCCGGATCCCTCCTCACTCCGTCGTTGCCACACTCGACGTGCGCAGCGTCCGTGTGTCGAGCGCCAGAGGCGAGTTTGACTCTGAAAACCCCGGAGTCAATTACAGCATGTAATCACTCCGAACATGCCCGTCCTTTCTCTCTTTCATTCTCTACCGTCAGTGTGCGATTGAGGTAGTAAGAGCTCTCAGAGAGGCAGTACGGTCCAAGGACAGGGGGTACTCACTCCAACTTCCAAACATGGCTTGGCGCATCGCCCTTCGGGCATTCCATTGTGTTGTGCTTGTTATTGCTCTTGTCCGTGAAGAGAGTGATCTGAACGGAAGGCAATACCGATTTTCGACCTCTCTTTTTCGCGCATCCTCTCGGCTGGTGTGACCCACTAAAGAACTTTGTGAAGTGAAAGATCTGTAATAGTGTGATGGGCGTTTAAGAACCCATGAAAAATAATTGTGGACTTTTTTGATGGAGTTCCTAAACGCGAGTTCTGTTTAGGTCACCTGTTTAGGCTTCTCGCATTTCTCATTGGCCTCGCAGTCGTCTTTGTCGTAGATGTTGTCGAAATTCTCGCAGTTCTCTGCAAACTTCAGCATTGACACATTAGAGATCAAAGATCATCTGAACGAAAGATCAAAGACAAGATAACAAACCGTGATGAGCCCAGCCGAGTCCGCACAGCGCAAGGAAGAGGAGCGCGCGAATGATCTGGAAGGATTGAATCAGTCAGAGGTTTAAGCGAGATGAAGTCCATTATGCCAACGAAGAAGTTATCCCATGTGAAAATCATCAAAAAAGGCTAAATAAGCAGCGCAAAAATTCCCCACCATAGTCGCCGACCGCTCGCGATGGAGGAGAGAGGGACGAGTGGGGGAGGAGGGAGGAGGAGAAGAATGAGGAGTGCAATTGTCATCTCGGTTGATGCAAATGTCAATGCAAATTTCACTTTGTTCAATTGCCACGTACACATTCGGTTCAAGACAACTGTTTATCGTTGAATTCATAAATCAGTGGATCGATAATTGATTCAGTTGATCACTTCGATCCTGGAGGCATCCATGGTGGAGAGATCGCAGACGGCGTGCTGAAATTTCATCATCATTACTCACAGAACTCGGATCAATTGGGTCCTCGTAGTGACGAAAGGGTAGAGGAATGTTAAGGCAAATCAACGACCATGTTTCTGGAGACTCTTTCTAGGGAGATGCGAAGGCAGGATGAAAATGATAGAGGATGAAAGTAATCTCACCGCGACGTGTCCCTGTCCTCTCTTCCCAGCCAGTACGAGTCCCTTCTCCTCCGACTCGATGCACCCGAGGAAGTGGAGTTGGAACACATATACGTCTCTCGGTCTTCTAATTCGGGTCCTGTTTCGTCTCTGAAAATGCACACAATCATTCTCTTGAATTACCGGTACGCCCAGTTCGATAAAGGTTCCACAAAGATGATAGAAGTTGCGAGAGAAATAACACTGCACTTACCGGGAGCTTTCCAATTAGCGTCCTAAAAGCAAGCGTGCGAGAGGCAACCTTTCTGCACTCGAACTTGAATCGACCGCCCACGATCACTCTGCAATCTCCTTGATATTATCTTTACCGATTCGATACGGATGGTAGGGCATCAGAGACATTGATAATGTGAAACGGCTGCACAACGCACCGACTCTTGTAGGGCACGGCGTGACCGTTGAAGGAACAGTGCTTCTTGGGCGCCACAGTGGGCTGAATCGTCGTCACGTCGGGCTTCGTTTCCTGAAATGATGCACGAAATCAAGCAGTTTGTTTTATTGTTAGCAAGCGCATGATAATTTATCTTCACGAGCCTTCTTGTTTCTGGGTCTTCTGTTGGTCACTTTATCTACACGGAGTGTTGTAAGAATCACTTGTAAAATGGAAACTCCTTCTAAAATATTTGCTGCACATACCTCAACAACAACGAGGTGAACACCGCCTTCGCCGCTCTCAACGCAACGGAAAGTGGCGTCCCATTGCTGGAATGCGAGTTGGACTTGACTTTAGCTCTCTAGATCTCGCTCAAAGTGGCAGGATAGAGAACGAGGAAATACGTCATCATAGTTACTGAGGTTACAGAAATACACAAATAATAGACTCACATCGTAGGTTTCGTTGAGCAAAACAACCGTCTCCGTCAGTGCAAAGCGGCAACCGATCGTCTGAATGTGAAAAATTCGTTAAAATAATTTTGAATAAAACAAACTACCTTGAGGACCACTCGTCCTTCAGCATCAGCAACGCACTTCTGCGCTCTGTTTTCTTCGAACTGAAATGTTCGCTCTTAAAACAAAACAAAAAACCGATTTTACTCACGAAAACGACATCGACTTCTCTGGAAATGCATTCCGCTTCATTGTCAGGCAGAGGCGTTGTGGAAGGAGCCTCAGAAGAATCAGCAGGAAGCGGGGTCTGTAAACACCTTGATTCCTCAGTCGTCTTAGGTTCAAAAATCAGACCTCGTCTGTCTCGTCAACGTCGATGATCTCCAGATGGACGCCCTCGTCGCCGCTTTCGATGCAACGGAAGGTCACGCCCCAGCTCTGGAAGGGAATTGGACTGTGACATCTATGCACGTTTATCATTTCGCAATGCTTTCTCAGAATGATTGCTGCTCGATTCCTATGATGAGTTTCATCGATACTTTCGAAACTATTTTCACTAGGAACAATTTCGTTTTGTGATAACTGAAAATTACCTGATAGGTTTCACTGAACGGAACAACAATGTCAGTCATGGCGAAGCGGCAGCCGATTGTCTGAATTTTACTTTAATATTTAATAATATTGTTTTTAAAATACCACGATGACAGCTCCGAATTTCGTCTCTGGTGCTACGACGCACTTCTGGGCCTTGTTGAGGTCGAACTGAATTAGGATTCGTATACAAAATCTTCGAGCTAAAAGATCAAGAAGGAAGATGCAAGCTTACGAAAACAGTGCCATATCCGCGCCTATTGCACTCCGCCAGTTGCTCATAATCCGTCACATCAACAGTGCGATTCGATTCTTCGATAGGAGCAGAAGGAGTAGTGGTTGGAGGCTGATTGGAGGCATGGTTATTTCTTTTTTTTCATTCTTCATTTAGAATGTTTGCATACGAACTCTCACGTTTTCAATAACCAACTCCACGCCCTCATCGTCAGTAGCAACGCAGCGGAAGGTGACGTTCCAATCCTGGAAGACCCTTGTTTAATGACGTCATGATGTTATAGAAAAAGTGAGACGTACATCATACGTCTCTCCTAGCTTGACAACGGTATCCGTCACTGCGAAGCGGCACCCGATGATCTGCAATCAATAGTTAAAATGATGCTTTGAGAGTTAATTACAACCACGACGATGATTCCGGTACGAATTTCCGTGACGGTCTCCAAACATTTCTTGGCGACGTTTCCGTCGAACTGAAAAGGGTATTTCAACGGCCGATATGAAATAAAAAGATCCTCAAAATTCAGAAACTCACGAAAACTTCATAGAAACCATGCTTCTCGCACAGCTCTCTATTTTCGCGCTCCTTCTTGGCTGCTGGACTAAGAGTAGAAGTAACTGTGGTGGCTTCAACAGTCGTCTCCTCTTCAGGTGCAGGTGTGGGCTAAAGGAGATGGCTATTGACCAATATTCAATTCGAGTCAAATACTCTTTGAATACCTTCACCTTCAGCGCTGTTTGAGGAAGAGAAAGAAAATAATCACTAACATCCTCAATGACCAAATGCACTCCCTCATCATCGTCAGCAACGCAGCGGAAGATTGCGTCCCAGGCCTGAAATGGGCACGTGAATACTATCTTCTGAATCCCTGATTTACTGGTTCCCGATTTGTGACTTCTCTCACTGTTTTGATGGGTTTCAAACTGGGTTGATGTAGAAATACACTCCACTCACCTCGTAAGTCTCTCCCAGCAGCACGACCGTCTCAGACAGAGCGAAGCGGCAGCCGATCGTCTAAAAGCAGATATTTATAATTATTAATTAAAATCATTAATTGAACCTCGATGATGACTCCATAAGTGGTTCTCGGGGCGAGGATGCACTTCTTGGCGACGTTGAGCTCGAACTGAAAGTGATTTTCGAATAAATGGAAATTCAAGACCTAATCTTGTCGCCACTATGCGTTCAAGACATCAAGACAAAAAAACTCAATTGTGAGGACATTTTGTGTAGACATCATTTCGAGTTCTAAATCAACTTGTCCAATCACGAATATCGGGATCAAACCACTCACAAAGACGATGTCGATGCCCTTGCTGTCGCACTTCTTCTTGATGTCTTGGTCCGGGTCGATCGATGAAGTGGTGTTGTAGATGGCAGGTTCGGATGTCGTTTCAGGAGCAGGTGTCTCCGGTTCCTCGGTCTCTTCCTGGGGAGGTGTGGAAGGGGCTTCAGTGTCAGGCTTAACGGGAGCAGCAGTGGTCTCCGGTTCCTCAGTAGCGGGTGTTTCCTCTGGCTCGATGGGCTCAGAAGGGCTGGTCTCCTGGTCCACTTCGGGCTCTGCTGTAGTGGAGGTCGCCTCAGGCTCGGTGGGAACAGTGGAAGGAGTTTCTTCGGGATCCACCTCGGGAATTGAGGGCGTGGTGCCGTCGGTTTCGGGCTCGACTGTGGTTAACTGAAATTAGAAAGATTTCTAGATGGACGAACTTTTGCCTTTTTAAAGGGTTGTTTGCAGCAAAATCACGAACCTCTTCAGGCACCAACTCAACGCCTCCATCTTCTTTGACAACGCACCTCAAAGTGATGCCCGTAAGGCGCTGGAATGTATGCCACTGATTATTTTTTCAACTCTTTGTACATATTGATTGTGCTATACATAGAGGAAAAGCGCTTTTGAGAATCCCCATAACCGCTGTGTCTGACCGGCGAGAGAGCATTACAGAGACTCTAGAATGATTGTCCATCCTGCTGAATAACTCACTTCATATGCCTCTCCGATCATGATCGGTGTTCGCTCATATTTCATGTAGCAACCGACAGTCTTCAATTATTCAATTGCTCAAATTTAGTCTCAAGATGCAAAATCACGAACTTGAATTTCAATTCTGCCTGATCCCCAGGGTTCTCCGTAGACGCATTTCTGAGCGGCATTTCCCTCAACCTGAAATGATATTTCCCCAACCCTTGCAAAGCAGCGAGTATCTTTTGTGACGAAATGTTTGCATGCTAGGAAAAGGGCTCACAAACACAACGCCGATGCCCTTTTCTAGGCACTTCTTGCGGATTTCGCCTTCAGGTGACAGAGTAGTCTCAGCGGGAGTGGATGTTTCAGGTTCGTATGAGGCGGGAGGGAGAGTCGTCTCCTCCTCGGTGATTGAGGTAGTTGTGGTGAGAAGTTCGGTCGTAGCGGTAGACGTTACCAGCTGAATGAATGTTGGCTGAAACTGGATCAGCGAAAATTTAATGTTGAAAAAGTCACTGCGTGATCATTCATCATCTCCGCGATACCATTGTGTGCAACGCAGCGTTGGTCCTGGAAATGATAAATCTGGCCGGCAAGATCACACGGCATGTGATGAAAGAAAAATCGAAAGCCCCCCCCCCCAGAGTTGTAGAGCCCTCTCGAGATTCGATAACCATATTGAATCACTCACTCCGACTACATCTCCAATCTTGACGAAAGCAAAATCGTAATGAAAGCAGCCCATCAACTGAAATTTTTAACGTAGTTAATTAAGTAAATTAGGTAATGATCTACCTCAATGTACGGATAGTCGTTTCCCATGTCATCCGTCGCCCTGCCGCATCTCCACACGGCCACGTGGTCAAAGTGCTGTGAATTTGTGAAATGGCTACTTGCCTAATCACATAACTTTGTCCATCATTACGAAATCGTTTGCGTAAACCTATGATATCAAAGTATTCAATTAGAAACATACGAATAGTTTGCCGATTCCATGCTGTCCGCACAGCTTGTAAACTTGCTGTGTAGTGAATGGCGGTTTCAATTTATCCTCAGCACCGTCATGAATGACCATTCTAGCTCTTCCATTATCGGCGTTTTCGCATCGTTTTCCCTGAATTTTTATGATTAATGTTGCCAAATAGGATTCTTTTCTTCTTCTAAATACCTACCTCGAATGTCTCTCCGATTGCTAGAGTCTGTCCTCCACCATAGACGTAGCAGCCCACAAGCTGGAATACATTTTTTTTATTGATTGTTTTATAAATATAGTATTCATTATTTAGTGTGCGGAAAAAACGTACCTGAAGCTTGATCTCTCCGTTGCTATCTAACACGCACTTCACAACAGTTACGAAATCGAACGGTTTCTGTAATGATTTTGATCCTCGCTGTGCAGATGCGGCTACTCTGTGTTATCTATTTTCTCTGTTTTCTCTTCTCGTCTCACTTCTGGCTTAACTAAGAAGATTTCATTAGTATATCATCAAGATGACGAGATTCACCGAGTTCCCCTATTGACAACTCTGAGCAATTCGCGAGCGAGAACGTACGAAGTTTCTGTTCAGTGGGGCTTTTCCGCACAATTCACTGGTTTCCTCCTTTGAGAATCCTCCCCTTGACGGTTCCTCTGTCTCCGGTTCAGTCTCGCCACTCGGAGTAGTCGTGGCTTCCTACAAGGGGGTTGAACGTCTTTCCCTGTTCTTCGACCCAATGCCGTATTTTTGGAAAGTATAAAGTGCCGAATCTCTTACGCTCTTTCCAGTCGATTTCAGCTGCGCTCCAATCACTCGACCGTTCGCATCCTTTTGCGCCTCGCAAACTTCGATCACTCCGTTGTACTGCAACACAAATTGAATTAAGATTACGAGATTTGCAAATCTCACCGCTGTGTGTGTAGAATTGAAATAGACTTGCATGCCCTTGCTCTCCTGGCTGATGCATCCGACGATCTGAATGCAAATTATAAGCTGAGTTTGCGATTGCGCTGCATTCCATTGTTCGTGATACCGTTAAAGTAATGCGAATTGAAACAAACCTTCAAACTGAACACGCCAGCTCGATTTTTCTCGCATATTTGGTACAATCCATTGTGCTGCTGAAGAGAAGAAGCGTATTCGAAAAATATGAACTTGATTGAAAAATACTAACGAATGCGGCAGTGAATCTCGCTGGTGAGCTGCAGAGTGCGAGGATGGTGTCCTGCAAGAGAATAGACCATTTATTTGGTAGTAGACTTCGATGAATAACGATTTCGCGGAAGGCCATTCTAAGATCTCGCATTCCCGAGAGCGGTCTCGCAACTAGTATTTATCGAAGTCTACTTGGTAGGAAACATTATTGAGTTCCTCAGATGTGACGCTACTATGAGACACTGCTACATACCTTCTCTTCAATCTCTGCGGGGGTCATTTTCCGATACTCGTAATTGACTTTGCCGTTCTTTCGCTCTCGCGTGCACGTTTCGATTTCGTTTGTCTGCAGTTGTTAACAAATTATTTCGATCAAAACGATTAACTCACAAACCTTGTAATTGATTCGTCCCTCGTTCACTTTCAGAGGCCCTTTGCCCTTCTTCGACGATTTGCATGCAACGATCTGTGAGAGGGGAAAGTTTTGCATGAATTTCGCAATCAATTCAATACTTCACTTATGTTTCACAATATTGATTAAAAAAGCTGCACCTCGACTTTGAATTTATTTTTATCAAAATCGTAGGAGCACTGCTTGTAGAGTCGGCTTGTTGGCTTCTCGAGCTGGAAAAATTGGCTAATTTTCGAAAACTCGAACTGAGAAACGCACGAATCTCTTGTCCAGACCGTGTTTCTTGCACATCTTGTGCTTCTTGAGGAATGCCGAATACTGCTTAGTGTGACGTGACCCTCTCCTCCACTGCCACCTTCCATCGATGAACTCGCAAATGTCCGTAACTTCCTGATTGTTTGTTGTATTCGAAACGTAACGAAAATAAGCTTTCACTAACGCAATGAAATACATAAGTATGGATTCAAGTATGGATTTGGATTCAACAATGGCCAACGCACCGAGGTAACATTCTCCATCTTTATGTTTCCGGTGGATTTGTCGAATGCGGTCACTTCTTTCCCAATGGGAATCAACTTGCCTTGCAACTCTTCGACGCATCCGACCACCTGAAATTGAAGGAATAAGGGAAAATATATTTTTGAAATGGATAAATCAGGGTTATGAGCTCGGAAGGTTGGTTCGCTTGTGAAGGTAAGATTATTCACGCTGATTCATCGATTGAGAAATGTTATTCCGACCTCAACTTTTCCTCCCGTTTCCGGGCTGTAGCTGCATTGCTTGAAGACATAGCCATCGGGCTGGAAAACTCAATATTCATTCGGAATTGTAAATCAATTACCAATAAGCTTCGCTCATGCTCTAACTTAGCTTCCTAATATGAAATCCATAAGGCTTCAACCGTTGCAAATAATCCCGATAACTCACGAATGGCTCGAAGTGCTTCGTGTCAGTACACAGTCGTGCGAACTCGCCGTCCCATCCTTGGCCTGCAATTTCGAAATTACTTTCTACTCTACGGCTGTACTTTCACCAAATTCGTCTTCGGATAGAGTTTCGATAGGCGAAATGGAGGTAATCAGTTTGGCAGTCTTACCTGTCACAACGAGTGGAAGTAGAAGGAGTACTGTAGAGCGGGGAAGCATCCTTGGCTTGTGGCAACGTGGCTCATCCCTTGCCTTTTATTCACCGAAAGTGTTCACACGTTGCTCATCGCTGCTCTATTTGCTGATTTTGTACTGATTCTCCTAAATTGCAGATACATTCTGGTTTTAAAACTTTTCGAAGTAGAATTGGTGGTCTTTGATCTCAATTTTCACAATTTCATGTGGGTATGAAAGTGGAGAATAAGAGGTTGATCTTTGATCTCTCTCGAAAAGCCATTTCATGTGGCCAAACAAACAAATCCACAGCTGTCACGAAGGCTTGATAAGGCGCTATCAGTATTATCAACTTCTCTCCTCTCGAGTGGTCAACTGTATTAGTTTGACGCGCGCGCGAAGTATCTGTTGATACTTTCCTGATTCCTTTCTTTCTCTTTTTGATGGGTTTGTTGATTCAACGTTTCTTGCGATGAGTGAGCCAATGATAAACACATTCCTCCTTCCCGCATCGATGTTCGATTACATTTCTCGTAGTTCGATATATTTCATTCAGTGAAAATGTGCCTGCTTGGTTTACTGTAGTTTCACAGAAGAACCAAAATCAGTGAAGGCCTCATTCAGGGTAATGAGGCTGTCTCTTCTCCTCCTTCTCTGTTGCTGGGCGGTTCTAGCGAAACATCGCAATGAGAAGAAGAAGTGAGTGATCTTCATTTCTCATCTCTCTAGTCGAAGATTCAATGCGAATTGTCTAGAATCAGATCATCTACAAAAGCATTTAGTGCGCCCTCCTTCCTCGTTGACTACGAGAACGATCGATTCCTGTTGGATGGAGAGCCGTTTCGGTGAATTTTTTCTCCAAAAATTCTTTGATATTGATTATATGAAGCATATCTGCAGTTCTTCTTACAAATGTGGACCCAAATCAGAAAAAGTCCAACTTCCTCTTTGTTTCAGTTACATCTCCGGTTCCATTCACTACTTCCGCATCCATCCCGACCAGTGGCTCGATCGATTGAAGGTTTTAAAAATTATTTTCGAAAATCAAGTCAAAGTTTCTCTCCAGAGAGTCCGAGCACTCGGTTTCAACGCCATCCAGTTCTATGTTCCGTGGAACTTCCACGAGGTGGAGAGGGGAACGTAAGATCTCTTTCTTCTGTTCTTCGTCGATTTTCCCGCTGTTCTAGTGACTATGCGTTCAGAGGAAGAATGGTTTGTTCAGATTCGACTTCACTGGCGCGCGCGACTTTGCTCGTTTCGCTCGTCTTGCCGATAGTCTGGGCATGTACACACTGTTGAGGATGGGACCCTACGTGTGCGGAGAGTGGGAGAATGGGGGTAACTCAGTTTTAAAGCGCTTTCAGTAAAACTAATCAATTATACATGGTGTATTCATCAGAACAATGAAGCACAACTGAAATCAAAATGAAATTCAATACCACAGGTCTTCCCTACTGGCTCATTGCCAACGACAAGGACATCAAGCAGAGGACGAATGATACGAGGCCAGAATTGAACTCTTCGTTTTTGAAACCTATTGTTGCGCGCTATGAATGATGAAGAAAGAAACGCCATTGGCTTCGTTCAATTGAATCGAACGAATTGAGCAAAATGAATGCTACTCAGATTCACCTCCGAGGTCTCTCGCTGGTTCTCCGTCCTCTCCACACAGATCGTCCCTCTCCTCCGTAAGAACGGAGGACCTGTGCTAATGGTTCAGATCGAGAATGAGTATGGGTCTTATTGTGAGTTCCTTTCTACTTCCCTTTTCGCAATCCATTGGATTGCGAAAGATTGCGTTGAGCAAAGGTGTCCCTTCTTTTCGTTCTGACTCATTCTGAATGAACACTTCAGACGCCTGCGACCACGCCTACACGACCTTCTTGCGCGACGAGGTGTGGAGATTGCTTGGAAGAGATACGCAGCTGTACACTAGTAAGCCTGAATTTCATTAACAATTTTAAGCTATGCTTCTAACCGTCCGAACTCTAGTCGATTAGAATACTCATCTCTCTCTAGATGACAACTTTCCAGCCGACGGCTCGGGCGAGGGATTTCTCAAGTGCGGAGCAGTCGATGGAGTGTTTGCCACTGTTGATTTCGGTGAATTCGTTCGCTCTTCAGCTTCTTGTTGCCTGTGTCCGATCAATGGGTGGAGAATAATAGTTGTGTTTCAGGCCCGACGATCCCTCAAAACGTGGACAAGTACTTCGCCATTCAGAGGAAGTTCCTGCCCAATGGACGAGGTTACTTCCTTCTTCTTCCTTCATGATCTGACCGCCTGAGCATATGGACTGTGTGAAACATACTCCATCCTGGGGAGGCTCTCATTGAACTTCGATACAGACAACATCCTATCACAGGTCCCCTCGTCAACTCCGAATTCTACCCGGGCTGGCTCGTGCTGTGGGGACAGCGAGAACAGGAATTGCCTTCGGACGAAGCCATGATCACGACTGCGAAGACCATGTGGGACAAGGGTGAGCTATTGATCTATCGGAACTGTATACTCAAAATTCATGTTTTGGAACAAGGGTACGTTATCGTATCATTACTGTAGCTTTCAATATGGAAAGGATACAGTTGAATCGTAGAACTACAATAAGATACCGTAATCTCAGAAGAATATCGATTCAGGCGCTTCCATCAACTTCTACATGATCTACGGCGGGACGAACTTCGGCTTCTGGAATGGAGCAGAGACGAATGCGCCGGTACTGTTATTCAGTTTTGCATATTTCACATGTTCATGCAACCTTCTGGACAGATTTGAAGGCTCTGCACACACCATGTTTACATCCAATGAAATGATCTATCCAGGTCATCACGTCCTACGATTACTCCGCGCCCATCAGTGAGAATGGCGACTACACTCCTGCTTACCAGAAGATAAGGAACTGGATCAAGGGAATTCCAGGATGGAAGAATGAGCCGACGAGTCCGCCGAAATCGAATGAGTTCGTTACCCTTTCTTGAGAAAATATGGAAAGACAGTTCCTGAAAATTGCAGCAAGCAAGCATACCCAACAGCAAAGATGGAGCTGAAGATTCCGCTAATGCAGATTGGGAAGGTGAGTTGGTCTCGCTTAGCTGTCGTAGTTATGGAATGGAAAAGCATACTATGGAAAGAAATAGTTAGTTAGACGACTCGGTATCCTGATCATAATGATGACGAAAGCTTGCAGGCGTCCTGCGCCGCCTCCACCAACCCGATGTCGTTCGAGGACCTGAGATGGCAGTTTGGTTACGTACTGTATTATACGGTAAGCACACCAGTGTCAACCTCTACAGGTTGATATAGTATCAGCATTGGATGTGAAGAAACAGAGTAACTAGATATTTCTAGCAACTCAAAACGTGCGGAACCAATCTGACCATCGAGAAACTAAACGATTTCGGATACGTGAGGCTCTCGGGCAAACTGCAGGTGAGGCGAATGTTCCGCTTCCGGTGTAAATTATTTCGTAAAATCGGATGCCATAGAATATGTTTCAAGCGTTTGATGAAAGTGGCAAAAAGGTTTTGACGAGAAATTCAAAAAAATAGAATCTTTCAGGGTCGTTTCGTGAAGAACTTCTGGGATAAGAACACTACTACTGTCGAGTTGAAAAGTGAGTCAATTAAGTAATTAACTAATTAGCTAATTAATTAATTCCAGACTGCCAGAACGGCGACCAGCTCGAGATCATCGTCGAAAACCAGGGCAGACAGACGGTCGAGACGATTAACGATTTCAAGGTTAGAAAGCGACGAATTCTAACCACTTCCTCTCGAAATCAGTAAAAAATTGTCTCCAATGAAATCTCAACCCACGGAAAAGACGAATAACGCTTTCAAGAATCGTCATCTCTCTCGAAAAACTTGAGAAAATCATTCAAATGTGCAATGGATTTGAAGAAGCTCTGAAACATGCAAAGCTTTCATACTGATCGAGAAATGGAAGAGGGAGTGGGCGGGATCTAATACTAATACTCGTTCTTCCCTTGCTTCTTGGACGAAATTTTTCCCGTTGCTCCTCTGTAGCAGCACGGCAGCCAGCACATGGTCACCGGCAGCATGGGATGGCGAGTGGGGTCGGACGGAGGGGGAGGAGGAGGGGGCTGCAGCTTCTGTAGGTGCTGCAGCTGCTGCAACGGAAGTGAATTGAGGACCGCAATGGGAACGGTCAAATGGTCTGGAAAATATACCCCAGCTGGTTGGACTGTCGAATAGACCTCAATGATGGATGGAGTCCTCTGAACGATTGAATTGATACCGTGAAATAGCAGATCGTCTGAACCTCGATTTTGGCCTTCTTAGCCTGTGGCGAGTAGTCGTCATCTCCCTTGTCGTCGACAGATGAAAGGTGGAGAAGCTGGGAACCATTGGCGAAGCGGATTGCGAGCAGTTCCTCTTCTTCCGCGGAGATCTGAAGATGGAGCCTAATTCAAAACATAAATCAATGTTGGCAATGCGATTGAAATCCAACCGACGCGTTTCCTTCTTCGAAATAATTTTCAAGACAGATCATGAGGTCACAATTTATGAGATCCATCATGGCGAGAATGATTGAGAATATTCGCTCGCTAATCGATTATTCAGAATTGAATGTATTTGGACTAGTCAAGTTGTTCAATCAGATCAATATCTGATTTTATGTTACAATAGATACATTTCCAATTATGAAACGTGCAGTTCAATCTTTGAAAGGAACGCTGCGAAACAAACGTGATGATCGAGCTCCATAGGGTCCTCTCCTGAGCACGAATCATCCCTGAACAATGGTGCGCAATCAGGATGATCATTGGGTTGGGCAGGTTCTGAGATGCAGTCACCGGGGCGGGTAAGGCTGGGTCGAAGAGGCGGCGTCTGAAACTGAAACTGCAAGAAAAATAAACAATGGATTCAACTTACAAATGGCCTGCGGAACTTATGATCTTCTGCCATTGCGAATCGAAATTACTCTAAAAGTTTGCTTCTGCAGGAAATAAATATGCAATTCGTGGAACTGTGCAATATGTATACGAGAAAGTTAGCTGCCCTCAAGAGAAAGGACGAAGAGAGTCAAGAATTAGGCATATTCTTTCTCGAAATTAGCTCCCGTTTCGGTCCATAGAAGGAGTGAATCTCCTCTTTGAGTGAGGAAAGCCGAAATTGGATAGGGAAGCGGTGTCTTTCATGTGAGATTGAATGAAGAAGGATGAATTCGGAATTCAAATACAATAATATAAATGTAAATTGAATTCTCAGGGAATCCTCTCACCCGTCTATCTCGACGGGCACCCAGTGACGGAGTGGATTCAGTGCGGTATTGATGGACCATTTGAGGTAATATCTTTATATTAGAGCGTTGAAACCAACCAACTACCGAGCTCTGAAGGAGAGCCACTTATCGATACACTTTCCAGGGAGTCTCCAAACTCTTCCAAGAGGGCGACTTCAGTAGGGAAGACAATGATGAGGATAAGGACTCCAGAGAGGAGGAGGAAGAGGGAGGAGCGGGACTGTACCTGGGAGAGTTCCAGGTTGATCAGGTACGGTACTTCTGCTGTCGAAATTCTGTATCTGAATATGTGTCACAAATGCTCTAAAAGTTTAAAGAATTAAAATATGATGTGTAACATATTTTTGATAAGGAAATAGGATATCTCTTTTCGCAGGTAGCCGACACGTGGCTCAACATGACTGCGTGGGAGAAGGGCCATGCCATCGTCAACGGTCACAATATAGGGAGGTACTGGAGCAAGGAGGGACCGCAGGTCAGTTAGATAGTCGTATTCGCGGTCCTGCACTTCTCCGAGCAATTGGGTGAAAATGAGTTGAGTTTCACCGATCCTCTAAACATATTGATTTTTGTCGGTTATCGGGTTGGTTGTTGGGGTATTGTTGACTATTAAGAAAATAAATTGCCTCCAAGTGCCCTCCTCTGTTCCTTAAATATGATAGAGCTTTGTGCTATTCGTCTATTGAAAGACAATATTAACTCGGACATGCAGAAATCCATTGAAAAATTGCAGTACAACCTCTACATCCCCGCTCCGCTCCTTCACACAGGCAGGAATTATCTCGCAGTGTTTGAATTGGTCCACGTGAATGGATGCAACGAGGGTGAGCTGATTGTCTCTTCTGATACGGTTTCTTGAGCCTTCTGTTTTGAACGCTCTTGGCCTTCTGTCCAAACAAGTCGGCTTGGCTTAGAGGCAGAGCGTCGCTCTCGTAAAGCGAAGGTCGCAGGTTCGATTCCTGCAGTCGGCAAGCTCTTTTGCCGCTTTTCTTTTCACCGTTCTCTCCTATTTTTCCCTTTCAGACTCATGTCCTCTTCCCTTCTCCGCCACTCCGGACATCCACTTCGACAGCGTCACCTACAGAGATCTGCACACGAGTGCGAGAAGGGCCTTTTGGAAGACGAAGCATGGTGTGACAGAGAAGCATTAAACAGCCTTACGCAACTCATTATTTATAATCACCGTCTTCCCTATTCTTCGTATGCAACGCTGTTCCATCAAAAATGTATGCAAATTTATTTCATGTATAAAGTATTTATTCGAATAATTTTGCAAGAAAGGCATTAGAATAAACATAGAATATCGGAGAAACATTAAACACAATTCCTGTTCAGATATTCAGAATACATCAATTATACTCCCAATATCATCTTATCTTCATTTGTATGTACTGCTTCTATGTATATAAAGTATTATAAAGTATTTATTCCCCAGAATCAGCCTACCCAGTGGTCGTGCTCCTCATAAAAAATGAATGGTTCACGCGTGCCAGCGGGTTGTATCCCAACTCGGACTCACCCGGAGAGAGGGAGACTGTAAGGTACGTCTCTCTCTGGTACCCGATCTCGCGGATCCAAAATGAGGGAACAGAGAAGTTTTCGCCTTCTTACTTCTTTCTTCTTAGATGAATCCATGGCAGTTGTATTGCTCCCAAAACCATAGTTCCCAAAAAGATAGATGTAATTTTTCGATGCGAGTGCGCTTTTCGCCCTGTTTGCCACTGATGCTTAGATACTAGGAAAAAAACTTGAGTGACCAAAGGAGCGTTTTCGCAGTACCTCTCTCTCGCACACCAGTTGTCTCTCGTCCATCTCTCTTTTTCTCTTCCTGTCTCGTGCACACTCTCTATATGAGCGTGCGCTCGTTGTTTTCGTTCTTTCGCGCTGTGTCACGCTTTGGTCATGCTCAGTTTTCCCGGTGTTTTGAAACTGATTTATTCAAAGATTTCCCAATTCACACTTTTAATTGGCACTCTGACTTGTTTGTGAGTCCATGAAATGAGTGAACCTGCTTGTCGCTCTTTATTGCGCATTTTCCCGCTGTTTCGAAAGACCACTCGACTATTTTCAGGTTTTAATGAATTTCTTCAACATATCGGAGCAGCTCCATGGCCGGTAAGCGTATTTCTAAGCACTGAGAACTGACCTATACTACTCTCCTGAAAACCGCCGCCGTTTAGGGTCATCCCACACAAATGTGGGCCGAACCTAAACTGCGGTTCTTGTTTTGGCCTCAACTAATTTCATTCGACTCTTCCGTTGCATTCAGACCAGTAAAAAAAGAAAAATTACAGTTCAACTATGTTTTTTTTTGGAACTTGTGGAGTTTCCTGCGCCAGGCAATCGAAATTATAAAATGAGTGAAACACATCCGTTCTCCCGGAGAACTCCACGACAACGTTTTAGTTTCCTAGATCAATTTGCTTTTCTCAGATGGTGCCGCTTCATCATCCACCGATACCTCGGCCATCTGCTCGAGAAAGATCTCTCACTTGATCAACTGTCGATTGATTTGAGCAGAGGATGCGTCAAGATCGAGCAAGTGATGCTCAATGTGGAGGTTCGTTCCAGTTCAATGACCGTTTCAACATTGATTGCTTGTCATCGACGGTCCTCTAGACGGGAAATGACCAGGTAGAGGTAGATTCATGGAGCTTGAGCGTTCTGTGGTTAGCATCATTATCTAATTATCTAACAGAGAATACGTGAAAATCCGGCAAGAGATGATGAATGGGCAGATTCGTTCACTAATCAGAGTTCTAAGCCGGATTTGGAACGATTTGAATCAACTAATCAATCCTCCCTTCCAGTACATCAACGAGCAGATGGCCGCACTCAATCTTCCCCTCCGCCTCGTCGATGGATTCATCGGAAGGATCAACATCAGAGTACCCTGGACGAGTTTGATGGCCGATGCGAGCGAGGTAAATATGAAGAAATGAGCTAGTATGAGGTGCTTTTGGGATTTCGAATATGGGGTGTAGCATAAAAAAAAGTGAAAATCGGGTAAAACGATGTAAAAGTCTTCCAAATGGGGGAGTCTGATAGCCGGCGCGAGCGAGGTGAGAAGATCAAAGATCAACGATTGCAACTTCTTCGATTTCTGGTTGACTCTCGATCGATCAGAATTGAAAGCTAGGCAAGCGATGATAATGATAGAGATCTTTTACTAAGAAGAAGAATCCATAGGACATAATCTCATCTCTCAGGTGGACCTGAGCGACGTCCAGCTCACGTTCCGAGGCACCGAGACGTTCAATTGGGACGATAAGGATCTCGGTGAGCGAATAACGTATTCATTAGATCGATAACTGGATAATCGATATTCAGTAATCGATAACTGACCCTTACAGTATCATCGATGCTCGACTCGATCGTGGGATCGCTCGTCTCCTCGATGGATCTCGCTCAGTCTTTCAGCCAGGAAGAGAATGAGGAGGGCACCGATGACGAATCGGTCAATGCACTTAGCAAGGTACGGTAGCCCACTGATCGATACGGCAATCAATATACCGTAACCTTCCTTCTTTCTCAGGTTCTCGACGCGGTCGTGTCTCGTTTCTGCGCCAACATTGACGGCCTGATCCTGCGAGTGGAGTCGGACGGACCCGCCAACTGTGATACGGCAATCGCCGTGGAGCTGAAGGTTGAGAAGTGAGTTTATTATCGTTCCTGCCTCCTCTGACTTCTCATGTCTCGTCTTCTTCATAGAACTGCAGTAACGCATGAAGAATCACAAGAGTTAGCCTAGAGTGATGCGCTATCAAGATAAACTGACAAATCCGTTTCAGACTCCGTTTCATGGACGAGCAGATGAGGCAGTGCCGACAGGAGGGAACGAGTGCGGAGGAGATCAGTAGTCAATCCCATGGATTGAGCAGTGCGACGAATCTGAATAAGGTTAGCGTCGAGATCGTCAAACTTCTCCCATTTCTGGCGAATCATCGATTAACTTTTACTCATTAGCAAACTAAAGAAGGTCTGAACACTGTTGTAAATCGATATATACTTTCCGAATATGAAAATTCAAAGAATGAAACTATTCCTGCTTTTCCAGTACATCACCCTCGACGGCATCTCCCTCTTCACGGACACATTCTCCAAGACAGATCAGACCGATGACTACGGACCGCTCGTGACTAGCATGAGCATACGGAGGGAGCAGAGAACGGTTAGATCTCAACCATTCATTTTTTACACTTCTTATTGGCAGTTTTGTGAGCTTTTCGCTCTACCAACTTGTTGCCAGGAAAGTAGACTGAATTGGTGAAACGTTTGCAGAACCTCGAAAATGCTGGATCGCAGCACGCCTCGATGTACAATTCCATAGCGGAGTCCATGTCGGGTGCATATCAGGTGAGCCTTTTTTCGATTTTTTTATCTTGGTTTGTCGATGACCAAGCAAAACTCTAGAAAACGAGTGTGTATTGTAGAGGGTTCCGTAATTGAATGTGAATTTCAGTCAATTCAATCAAATGTCTCTCAAAGCCTCGACGAGTTCAAGTCTATCAGGAACGAACCAACGTTAGTTTTATTACCTATTTATTTATTTATCGTAATCTCCTAATCATTGACTAACGAAAAATCAATAAATCACAGGCTCCTCTCCAACCCGGTGAAATTTGCTGAGATAGCTGGCGAGACGACCATTGTCATCCGTATCAAGAATTCGGATGGGAAGGAGAAGGAGAAATTCGACAGTAAAGTATGTCGATTGGCCTATTTCACCTTATTTTTGCTCTATTTTCCACTGTCCTTCTTATTTTCAGTCCTTTTGATACCAAATAAATTTTTTTTCCAGTTCGAATTCGACATCTACTCCAAGGGGATCGCTCTTCTCGTCTCTCCCTCACAAATCGAATTGATCAAGAATCTCACCGGACTGTTCATTCCTGTCGAGAAGAAGCCAATGGGCAAGAAGATTTCCGCAGGAGAGGTATACATTTCGAAAATATTAAACTTGCTCGTGCATACCTATGATACCCCAACGCTCGAAATTTGGACCTCAGAAACAGTCCCTGAAATTGTATCATTTCAGCCGATGACCAACCGCGATTTCGACATTGTGAATCGGCGACTAGACGACATGACAGCTTCTTATGTACCGACAGGAAGGAATGCGCTGAGCAGAGACGGTGAGAGGACAATCACTGCCTGGACGATGGAGAACAACAACAACAACAACAACAACAACAACAACAACAACAACAACAACAACAACAACAACAACAACAACAACAACAACAACAACAACAACAATAACAGCAACAACAAGACCCTTGTTTGCAGGCAACTGGCAGGGCGTCGAAGACTGCACCTTCCAGTCCATCTCGCTCAAGGAGGAATGGAAGCAGAAAACGCCGACCAATAGGAAAGAGCAGGAGAAAGCGAATAAGGAAGAGAGTGAGTGGGGTTGACAATTCGAGGATCCAAGGAAGATCCAAGCAGATTGAAAATACGCAAGAAATGAGATGGTTTGCGCTCAGTTGGAAAGAATATCAATCCCTATATGAATTGACTGAGATACAACAATCAATTTGAGACAAACGCGAGACGTCGATGATCTCCCTCAAGATCGGCACCGTCTTCGCCCTCCTCACGCACGATGATCCACTCTCTGTCGATTCTGTCGCGGAGAGAGGACAGAGGGACGCCGTGGAGATGCTGCATGCAAATTCGAAAAGGTATGGTCTATTGGGAATACGGTAACCTGTGGGTACGGTAGTGGGAGGTCAGTAGCTGAGAGGGGACAGAGGGGGGCAGTTGAGCAGCTGCATGCAAATTCGAAAAGGTATATGCTGGTGGGAATACGGTAACCTGTGGGTACGGTAGTGGTCAAAGAAAGGCACTCGAAATGCTGAACGCGAAGAGGTACGGTAGTTGGAGTACGGTAGCAAGGTACGGTATCCCCTATCAATCGATAATCTCAGGTTCTTCGAAAAGGCTGCAGAGCTCAACATCTATGCGATGCCCATTTCGAGAATGCAGAAAGCGGCTGATGAACTGTATTTGAAGGACCACATCAGGTTAGTCTTTGGATCATTGACCTGTTTCTTATCTGTTTCTGGAGAGCCATATGAGAGGCAAAGAACCTAATGGATACTGTGGGTTACGGTATTCTCATCTCCCAATCGCAGGCTGATCGGCTCTACCGTCTCCGTGTCATACTCTGTGGAAGGCACGCGAGTCTCCACCAAGCTGTCCATCGCCAACTGCGATGTGTCCGAGTTCCTTGCTGCGGAGTCGACCGTGGTGAGAGATTTTCAAGACAACAGACTTGAAATTGCTGCATTGATCTATCAAAGTGTCAGATAAATGTTCAGACCGGCATCGCTCGTCACAATCCCCTCCTCGCCTTCGACAGAGAAGACGGCGACCAGGGCAGCCAGTTCACGGTGAGTCATGAATTCCCGACGACCGTGCGTTGAGAAATTACAATTCAAGAATGGGTGAACCTCAACAACTGATCCGGGAGAATTGTCGGCGTTCCTGCCCTAGGAGGCGCTAAATGCTCAAGCCAACTGATAGGCATGCAAGATCAACTGATCAATACAATAGTGAATTAGCCGATTACAGGTCGTAATAAAACGAGACGCTACCTCCACTTCAACGGTGATCCATCTCGGCAAGTGTCGCTCCGAGCTGGACATGTCCATCGCTGATCGAGTATCTGCTCTGCTATGCCCGGTGCCATTCTTCACCGTGCCGACGAGGGCGTTCGAGGTGAGTGAATCATACCATGTCTTATCATAATTCCCCCTAAATATCCAACAAAGACTCACTGTAATTGTATTAACGGCAAATTTGTTTCCACAATGATAGTAACGCTAGATTATCAAGTAAGAGTGGTGAAGTTGAAACCGAACAATGACAATTATCAGACGACGCCCTCCCCCTCTCATCTGAGCTCGGATCTCTTCTCTGAAGCGAGAACGAAAGAGGCAACAACGAGTTCGATCGAAGTGAATTGCGTGAATTGGATTATTGATATCAAGTGAGTGACTCTTTCGACGAACGTATATGAAACGAGGTCGACTTCAGGCATAAATAATTAACTATTTCAGGATCCCGAAGGTTGATCTTCGCCAGAATAGCGTAAACCGAATCTCGCACACAGTACAGAATGTGCATGATGAATTCCTGCGACTGAAACTGACCTCGGCAAAGGTTTGCGCTCAAATGTTCTTTCTAGCGTTTTTTCTCATGAACTCTCTACTGATTGATAAACGAAAATTATTCAATTTGTTTCAGGTCCTTATCCCATCGAAGAAGAGCAACGAGCCTCAGACAGTCGAGATCACGGCCTCTTCTATCACTGGTCACTTCATGGGTGATCTCGAGAAGATGGGATGCGCAGAGGAAGAGACTGCCTTTCTCTACGCTGGCAGCAAGGTCAAGCCAGTGAGGTAAGTAACATCACAACAGCAACAACAACAATGTTACGAATAAAACATTGATCATAACAGCAACAACCATCTTCAGAATCGCGCTCGAATTCGACGGCAGCAACAAGTCGCTCAAGGCCACTAACTCGGGTCTGATCCCAATGAACATTGACCTCATGGCAAAGTCACTCTCTGCCGATATCATCAAGAATCGACCTAAAAAGGTGAGAATTTTCATTATTTCGAAACGTTTTGGAGTTTTGCTAACAATCTTTCCTTAGCTCTCTGGTGATGATCTTAATTCAGGAAGGCCCCTTCGCACAAACACATCAGTCCTTCACGAAGAGCAATGCTGCCAACGACGATCATGAGGAGGTAAATTCAGCTTAGTTATTAGAAGATGAAGACCAATGATCAACGACCAAAGACTATTCACCTATTCTCATTCAGATAATTCGAGCCGGTTCTCGTGAGGAGATGGCCGTATTCGCCCGTGAGTGCATGGAACAGTCCGATATCACCCTCCGCGTCGACTTCCCGCTCCTTCGTCTGCTCATTCCCAACCATCAGTACCTGGAGCTGCTGTATAATCGATTGGTGAGCAGTATGATTTTGGCTGCAACTCTGCCGCAACGCGTTTTCGAAGTTGAAACTTCAAGCATGTCTTGTTTCCAAGGGGGGAGGGGGGGGGGGTTCCATAGTGGTTGCAAGTATCCAGTTTTCAGCAGAGGAATAACTAATAAATAACTTGATTAGTTAAGAAATTAATTAAAGGTGAACGACTTCGCACTGTGGCAGCCGTCAGCGCCAGTGTTCAAGGCCAACAACCCCTTGCTCAACATCAACTTCGATGACTTCAAAGAGGTTCGTTTCATCTTGAAGGAAACATTGACACTGAATAAAGTGAAACTGTTATTGTAACTTTTTTTTCAGGTAAAATCGGCCATGGTTTACGGACAGACGCATGTGGACAGTGATGATGATGAGGAAGATGCGAATGACTACTCGAGGACGGAGAGGGAGAACAACACATTAAAGGTATGATATCTAATGTTCTTCGTTCCGCACTTTCTAACTTTCGCGCTGTTGCACTGTAGACTTTTGTAGAGATTACTGATACACATATTTTTCATGTGTATTGAGGAACTGTTGGATGCTACAACCTTGATGAATCGATCAACAACTATATTTAATTTCAGGCCCGCAGCCACCTCTTCGCACTGAATCTCGAGGTGCTCAGCGGAACGATGGTCATGGGCACGGAGATTGCGCCGGTTTGTTTTTTTCAATATTATTTTTTCCAACAATATCAAAAAAAACAGAAATGAAATGTCATTCATTCTTGAACTGAGACGCGGGGCGGTTGATCAGGGATGAGGGAGGTTTGCTATCCCTCCGATGAAATAGAGAAATACCCACAACAAAACAACCAACAATAATTCATTTATTTGCAGACTTCTGAAACTGAAACAGGCCAACCCGCCCAAGTAGTGGCCGAGTTGGGCGGGACGCAGCTGTTCGTGTGCAGTGGATTCCATGGAGATCCCAACCAGACATTTGTTCATGTGACATCGACGAATGTGACTGTGGCTCAGAGGAGTTCGTTGCTGTTCATTATCTCTTCCTTTGTTCTTTGATCTTCTGCAGCTTTCGTTTTAGTCTAGCTTTACTTGCAGATTCACTAGATTGTCTAAGTAAAGGTCACTGTCTACGTTTTCAGACAGCCCAACGATCCCCAAGAACGTGCTCAACCGCAACTTCGGCTCTTACGACAAGTCCGAAGTGCATCTTCGATCGCTCGCTTCCGATTCGCATCTTCGAGAGGAGAGAAGAGACGACTCACTCGCTATTGCTCTGCATCTGGTGACGAGCGAGGATGGAAGGGTGAAGGTGAGCATTTTTCAGTCTGCCATATTCTTCTTGCGCGATTAGGAATAGTGTTGCAAATCCGCACAAAACCGATCTTCGCACAAGTGAGATGTGGAATGAGTGATTTTGTTCGAGATCGGACGGACGTGCGAATGTTCGAATTTGCGCGGATTTATGCAAAATTATAGTTTTTTTAGGAATACTGAAATTTTAAAAATTTTTAGGAACACTGAAAAACTAGCAAGGCCTAGGTAATAGTAGTATCTCACTTAAAAAGGGGGCTCATCATCATAAATTGTATCTTCAGGAAACAACCGCTGCAATCGCCCTTCGTTTGCTCGAGCTGAATCTGATTCCGGTGAAGAGAATGGAGGAGTGCTGGTTTATGCAGTTGAAGGATCTCTTCTGTCTTGTGGATTTTGAAATTCCCGGATATGAGGTTATTAAACGCTCTTCAGCATACATACTGAAGCGAAAACCGAAATTTCAATGATTTCACTAGTATAAAGTAACAATAATGATTCAGATGCCAATCTGCAACACGTATCTGCACATCAATCTTGATCACGCGGTTCTGGCTCATGATCACAACAGAATCGTCGAGGGCAGCCCGTTGAAGTACAAGTATGTTTACAATTGTAAAAGCTCCAGAAAGAATGTTGTTGAATTGGTGAATCAGTAGGGGACACTCAGTGATTTTCGGCATTGGAAGATACTGGGAGTGTTCTTAGGGAGAGAGGAGAAGAAGTGATGAAAGGTTGTATTATCTTGAATTTGAGAGGCTTGCAACAACAGAACGTAATGCAAATATTCTTACCTAATCCCATACTCGCAACAAGGATGAGCAAAAATTTCACTGCTCACTTTCCCATGTTCACTCGCTTCGTCTGCCCGGCGAGAGAGCATTGCGAATCGAGAGACCGCAAATACATTTGTCCAACTCTCATTCCAGACTCGTGCTCGGCAACGTGGACATCTCCTCCACCCTCGTCCCTTCAATGAGAGTGAACAAGTTCCTGTTCCTATTCGAGAGAATCCATCTGCATATGATGAAGGAGGAAGAGGAGGAGAGAACTGTGCAGTTTGAGGATGAACCGAGGGTCAAGGTGGGTTTTCTTCATCTTCATGTTATTCTTATTAATATTCTTCCTCTGATCCCTCTTCTTCTGATGATGATCATCGTATGTTTCCATTGTAAACTATATGCGTATTCTCTTGCAGAGTTGTGAACATTCTGATTAGGATTGGCTAATTGCGGCACCGCATTAATAGGACTGAGGTTGGGGAGGATTGCGGCGCCGCAATACCCGAATAGCCAACAATAATTCTGATGATCTTGATTTGATTAACAATATTTCAGGGTTCGAACATGGTGCACATCCTCGAAATTGGCCTTTTCCAACTGGAACTGCTCATCTTCAATCAGTTGATGGCGAGAGAAGGAGAGAAGAGGAACTGTCCGCTGTTCGAGTTGAGATGCCAGAATGACCAGATCAAGGTGTGATTTTTATCATATAGAAGAACCTGCCTACCGAATCAAAAAATTGAACTGGTATGAGCTTTTGTGGTCTACGAAAAAGAAGAGGGAATGCACTAGCACATGCAATTTTAAGTATTCATTATCTTTGCATTACATAAACTGTGCCATCAATTGATGTGGTATCTCTTGAAGACAGGCAATCAGTTATTTATACGAAAAATTGCAGGCCTGGGTATGCCACGACTCGCTCGTCACGCTCATCAACTCAATGGTCGAAGTGAGCAATCTGTTCAAGGAGGAACCAGATGGTAAGGATTATGGTTCCACGGTGTGATCACTAACTGAACTCGTTGATCACTAGCATGCTCGTGAGCTGAGTCAGATCAATGAATAGATAATGCAATAGAATAGCGAACTGAGCTACCGTAATCAGGTTCGATCACCGACTGACTACCTTGCAGATTGCTCACTCGACAAAGAGAGAAGTGTCTCCAGTGCATCCACGAGGAGTACGGTGATGCGGAATCTGATCGATTCGGCTTGCAAGGGAGAGTCCGCTCCCTCCTCTCCTTCGCCCTCAGAAGAGCGAGATGTTGGATATGGGAGAGAAGCAGAGTTGGCAGCGAAGGATGACTCGTTCGATAACGTTGGTTGATTTATAAATGAACTTGATTTTCACGTGTGTATCCATGCTGAAAAATACCGAAATAATGCAGTAAAAACGGCTCTGAAGCAAACGAATCTGCTGGTATGAGTTGTTGTTTGAAATGAGGTTAAAAAAAACTGATCAATATCCTTAAGAATCTTCTCGAAGACGCGATGCGCGACACGTCCTTAGGACCCGATGAAGAGCAGCCCTACACCTTCTCCACGACCGATGACGAATTCTGCATGGTCGAGGACATTCCGGGATGCGGAATCACGGTTGGTTACTCTGTCTTTCAGCAAGTTGCTTTGCTTGCGCGTTTGCTTGCACGATCAAACTGCTGTAGATTCGGTAATAAACGATCAATTTTGCCGTTTCCGCGCTTCCACAAATAATAATAATAACCTAATTGATTGCAGTCATTGAGTGGCGAGCCGCGTATCCGTCTCGTTGACCCGGACAACACTACGGAAGCCGGCGAGTACTTTTACAAGTGAGATTACTACCTCAAGGCTTTTGTTGATGTTGTTGTTGTTGCTGCAGTTGATTTTTTTTAAAATTTGTTCATGCTCATTATTCCAGCTACGTTCCCGAGCACCTTCCGCCCTCCGGAGACTTCCGCTCTGACTGCATTCCTCTCCCTGCTGACTACCCCGTGCCGCTCATTCGTTACAATCTGAAGGACATCTCCATCCAACTGTACATCTTCGGAGGCAATGATCTCGGTGAGATTAAGTGACTCTTTATTGTTGTTGTTGTTGCTGTTGTTTTTGTGGCTGCTGTTTTCTTTGTTCCTAATGATTACGTTGATTCCAGGGCCTTCCTCCTCCACAACCAAGTCCTACTCCGCCTTCGAGTACCGGGACGGATCGGGCAGAGGGCAGAGCATCGCGAGAGAGGAGAGAGGAGGACCGGGCAGGGATCACTCTGTCTCTGTCGTGGTGGAGCTAGCGAAGATCTCCGTGCTGCACCAGTTGTTTGATGAGGTGAGAAAAAAGACTAGAAAAGACTAGAAAAGACTTGAAAAAGACATCGCGAGCTTAAATTCGAATGCAAGCAAGCAACAGTAATGCCCCTAACTGAATCCATCTTCAAGTGCTATTTTGGGATAATGACATGTCGGAACAGGAGGCGATTCATAATATGATTCAACGTTTTGACCACAATAACAATCCTCAACAACATTATTATTATGGTTTATAATGTATTACTGTTATTATTCATCTTCCAGGAAGCCTCGGTCCGCTCGATGAACTTCGTCTCCATCCAGGACGTCACTGTGCACGATCGACTCACGCTCTCGAGTATCAAGGAGATGCTCTATCAGGTATCATCAATAACAATAACAAAACCACCAATAACAACAATAACAACAACACCATGTTTTCAGTACGCCACCACCGAGCATCCTCGCCGCACGTGCGCTCCCATGATAGCAGTTCGGATGGTGGAGAATCACTCGAACGAGGGGAAACTGAGGGTGAGCGAATGGAGTTGAATAGACATCGATACACAATCGATATGGCAATAACAATAACAAAAATAACAACAAAGTCTCCTCCTCAGGTCTCCATGCTTCCCATCCGAGTGAACGTTGACCAAGACACACTCGAATTCCTCGAAGATTTCGTCCAAACTGTCAGTTCAGGACTCGCACTGCCTGGTGAGTGATAAAGAGAGAAGAGTGCAGCAAATTAGAGTGAACAGACATTGTATCCTTTTTCTATAAAAATCAATAAGTAGTTGTTAGTTGGTAGTTGTTGAGGAATTAGAATTATTATTTTCGTTTGTTTTGAAATGAGTTAAATGAGTGAATCAGAGTTTATTTCAGAATAAAATGAGTTGTATTTCAGAAACGGCAAAGCTGCAACTGTCCATCGATGTCCCGGAGAGAATCGACTCGCGCGATTCATCACTCAATCCTCGCCCCGTCTCTCCAGCCGATAGGTCGTCTTCCTCCTCCTCTCCTCTCCCGTCCAGCCCTACTCGATCGATTCCTGTCATGGAAGATATGCTCGCTCCACAGAGGGGTCTGGATGATCTTGGTGAGTTATCCCTACGGTGTCAAAAATAACATCCCTTGCATTTCAGACGATTTCAACGGTCTCACCCCTTCCGCTCCACCTCTTTCGCTCACGAATACATCCTCCATCGAATCACGTGCATCGCCCACAGCTTCGCATCAAATGGACGATCTCCTCTCTCGTTCGACGATGGAGGGAAGCCTGTATGGAGGAGGGCTGGGAGAGCGAATTGAGGATGTCGATGATGATGATGATGACGTTAGTTTACTTTTAAACGAGCAAAATAATTCCATAAACAAGGAAAAATTGAGATTTATTTCCAGAAACCGATAACTGATGAGCCCTTCTTCTCAACAGAAGATCGATTCAAGCTGGATACAAGTGCGTCCAATGAAGATGACGAAGGAGAGGAAGAGGTAATTTACTGAACGATTATTCTGGCATCCGTATTCAAGATCCATGATCTCTATGAATTAAAAAAACCAGGAGGACCGCGAAACATTCCGTAATGAGACTCCTCGCCGAATGTCGAGCAGCTCTCAAAGTGAGGAGAAGATGAGTGGAACGACTTTTTTCAAGTGAGTTGCACTGAGTGATTAATATTGTCTACCAATGACACTTGAAAAAATAACTCGGTACTAGTCGGTAGGTACTAGACCGAGTCGGTAGGTAAGCGTGACCCTTTTCAATCTGGCGATCACGTAAACTCGAGATCGTACAGTATGAGGATATTCATAGCTGAAATCGGTGATGTCGGCGGATCGTTTGATCTTCCCAGTCTCACCCAAGTATTTTCTTCCAGAGAGTTCGCCTTCGCTCCGGACTGCCCCATCTACATTGACTATCACGGCAAGAACAAGTACAATATGGACAAGGGAGGAGCGGTGTTGGGTGTGTTGAGGTGAGTCAACGACTGGGGAGATTTCGTGATTATGGATGTCTAATGAAAAAAATTGTTCTCCTGACTTTGCATATTCTCTCATTTCCCTGAAAGTTAGATAGAATGCAAGAAAGGGAGGGAGGAGCGGTGCTGAGGTAAGGAATTTTCGAATAAAGGTCTGACTCGCTCACTTTACTCTTTCTTTGCTCGTCAGATCGAAGAAAAAACACTCGAAATGACTGGAATCAGGGAACAAAGTGTCGAAAATTGATGGAAAGTTCGTCATTACAGAGGCATCGGTCAGCTCAACAAAACAGAGATCAATCTCAAGTCGTTCGAGCATCGCAATGGACTGTTGGGAATGGAAAGATGCGCAACGGTTAGTTGATCGAAGAATTTTTCTCTCGAATAGTCCTCAATCTGAGTGCTAGAGGCGCTAGAAGATATTGTACATGGAGCGAATGAGTCGATTTTCTATAATATTCAATTCCAGCACGCCCTCACCGAATGGCAGGAGGCCATCATGGCCAATCTTCCGGGCGTCCTCTCCTCTGTTGGACCCATCTCGCCACTTGTGCAGATCGGAAAGGTGAACATTCAAAGCGTTCAGCACCAGAGTTTAGCAGAATCGCAATGATCCGCATGAATTGATTTATTTTCTGAGAGGGAACAACCCAATTTGATCATTCTGTAAGATTCAATGAGATGATTCAGGGCATCTACGACTTCTTCTCCATGCCCGTATCAGAGATGCAGAAGGAGGACGGGCATGTGGTAAGAAATGATTATTATTTTTCAAAATCAAAATGCAATTTGCACGCAACACAACAGTGAAAGGTAAAAAGAGACAAGGCGAATCATTCAGGTGAAGGGACTGCAGAGAGGAACGAGCTCGTTCGGATTCTCAACAGCTGCGGCGGTGGTGGATCTGGCACAGAGACTGGTGGGAGTCGTGCAGGTGAGAAGTATAAAATAGTGTATAAAAGTGTATAAAATAGCTTGAAAATGGGAATAGTCTAAAGGGATCAAAGGGAAAGAATCTCTATCTCATTAGATTTGACACAGCGAGTGGTGGGAGTCGTGAAGGTAAGATGTTTTCAATTTTCACGATCAGTTACTTCCGCACGAATTACCGATTTGGAGGTTGTTCCGACACATAGGAAAGTTAGCGATGTTAGCTGTCGCGGTTGAAAGTTAGCGGTTGCGCAATTTACCTCTTACTTTTAGCTAACCGCCGAGTCCGTCCTCTTCGAGATGACTCCTGACCATCCCGCCCTCAACAATCGCAATCGTCGACCGGTCACTCAAAGAGTGCGCGCACCTCAAGATGTCAGGCACGGCATGCAACTGGCGTATGATCTGATTGCCAATGTGAGTATCGCAGGGAATCATTGAAGCGAAATTTGGTTACAAATAGAACAGAAAGGGTAATGCTGCTAGAAAGAGACAAGAAATGAAGATTCCTAGAGATAACGCGGTTGGACGATGTATTTGAAACAACTTCGAAAACGGCGAAAAATGAATTTAATTCAGGGAGTTGAAGAGACTCGCGTGGATCTCGAGTTGGCGACTCAGGAGGATCGGGCGTCGGGTCGATCGTCGATGAGATCTCTACTGAGATACGCGCCTCCCGCCATCTTGAGACCCTTTGTGATCACGACGCAGATTGGGTTAGTTGACTTTTTCATCTGATTCGTCTTGAATCGCCTTGGATACGCCTTGGATAAGTTTCAACTTTTAGTTCCGCACATTGCAGTTATCATCTCCTCGGTGGCCTCAAGAACCAGCTGCGACCTGATGAATTCCAAGATGAACAGCACAAATGGAGACAAGAAAGGGACCGCGCAGGCACCACCGGAGGGAACTGAGCGCTGCCCACTTCATTCCCCCTAACGAGATATCTAGAAACTAAGTTTTATACTATCCCTCACCTAATCATTATGATGAATCTTCATTTCCTGATCAACTTCAATCTATGACCCTTCGTATTGGCATGTACCAGTAGCTCAATTCCCGTTAGTTCTTCCCCCCCCCCCCCCTGTACATATTGCATATTTCACACTGGTTTCAAAATGCCCATGGGTGCAGTTGTATGACTTACTTGTATAAAGTAAACGCCAATACCGAAGAACACTTTGCATTTCATTTTGTTCGAGAACAATTTGAACCCTTACTTTTTCTACGCACTCGCTCTCTCTTCACCTCAACAAGTTCACGTGATCATTCAGCGATCACGGAAAAACCTAACAGCGAACGCGTAACATTTCGAACTCACTACCTCAGTGATCTGTTTTCGCTTTTTTATTGCCTCTCGCTATCAGCGAAACAAGCGCGTTTACTAGTCAGTTCGCTCTAGTTCTTTCTCACACAGCTCTCATTACCTCCACTCTTCTCATGATTTGCTCCATTTCCTTCGTTTTCTTCGCTCTTATAGTGGCCACACAAACTTGGCACTTTGGGTGAGTGTCCTGAGAATCACTGCTTCTAAATATCGAGTAAATTAGCTTACTTTTGGAAAATATAACGTCAAGTGACGTATCAGTTCTGTTTGGAGGAGATCCAAGTCCGCATTTCAGTCCACTATTCGGCGGTCCGATGGGAGGCGTAGTGGGACGACCTTATGGAGGCGGACCGGGCTGCGGTGGTTGGTGGTGAGACCGCTTTTCAGTATTTCCGCGCGTCTTAGGTAGCTTCGTTGATAGGTTTCGAGAATCTTTTGGAGGAAATTTCATGAACTGTAAATGAGACCCTCCTGTTTTGAACACTCTTTGCCTTCTGTCCAAACAAGCCGGCTTGGCTTAGAGGCAGAGCGTCGCTCTCGTAAAGCGAAGGTCGCAGGTTCGATTCCTGCAGTCGGCAAGCTTTTTTTGCAACTTTCGAAATTGCCTCCAAACAGTATGTTTCAGGAGCTCCAGCTGTGGGTCGCGCGCACCCTCTCCGTGCGAGTGCATTCTCGGATGAACTTTTACTTCTTTGAATTTTTGAATCTTTGTTGCTTTACGAATAAAACTTGTTTTACAAATAAAAAGCAATTGGTAGGGAGAGGGAAGGGACTCTCCTCTCAAACCACACTTTTTCGTCAATCTAGTCTCTTCCTTTTCGTATCTCCTCCCTTTCCTCTCTCGCTTCCTTCCCAGGCTCGACTCAGGTTGGACAGTGTTAGCGATGGCTCGAGCGTCAGTCGAGGCTTCTCTCTCGCAGTCGAGCTGCACGATTGGTCTTCTGCCCGAGTCGAGCCAAGAGGGTCTCCTAGTGCAGGAATCGAGGGACGGCCAATCTCGATTTCACCAACACTGCTTTTGATCTGTAGAAAGGTGATATTTGTTTGTTCCGATAAATCGGCGATTCACACGTCCACACACTCACTTATCCTCAATTTACATCGCAAGTTGTTTGTTGTTCTCAATTATCTCCCCTCCCTCCCACCTCTCCTCCCCCATTCTCGTCTCGCGCGCTCGTCGGTGGAGGTTGGTTGCTGTCCTTTTTTCGATTATTTTAATCATTTATTTGATCTTTGATCTTTGTTGTCTTTCAGATATTAACGATGAAGTTCCTCCTCGTGCTTCTGATCACTATGCTTGTTCACTATGCCATCACTATGCCACTCGTGCGTTTTGCACTGATCTTTGATCTTTATGAGTATCGACTATCGTTTCTTGGCTACAGTAATCCTTACCGAAGTCGAGTACGATATCGATTATTCAGTAACGCAGTTGTCGATCGTGGCTAGGCTACGGTATCCGATCAGTTATCGATTTTCTTCAGCCCCACGTCTCTTTCGAGGGCACGCTCACTTGCGATCGTCCCTTCTACGCTAAGATAAGATCGGAGGTAAGGGTATCGGGATGAACTACCGTAGTCCGTTCAAAAAATCGATTTTATCAACTTTCTCTGCAGGAGCTCGACGAATTCGGCGCCCAGGATCCAATCGGCATTCCTCAGGTATCAAAATTCTTTTGAAACCATAAAAATTTGCATTCAAGGAGTTCCAACCGAAAGACGGTCAACTCTCTGTCCAATACAAGGTCGAAGGCGGGGTTTGCCCAGACATTTTTGAAAATGCACATATCATTTTTTGAGCTCGTTGATTATTTTTTTATTGAGATCGAAAAGTTGCTGATCATCGAGCATAGCTGCGTACCAGGTGAGATGCCATTGGCACTTCTTTAGTTCACCGGACCAGCCTCTCACTCCCATACCTCCTTCTCATTTCTCCTCCCTCTCCTATACCTTCTACGCAAGTGCAGAGCGGTGGAATGAGAGGGATGGTGGTCCGGCGAACTGAAGTAGTGCCGTCACATTATTTCCCCCAACCTCTTGTCATCGAGCTGTTTCGACAACTGATCTACAGGCTGTGCCAACTCGTCAAACGTGGATTCATGCCGTCGATGCCTCGTCAAGAGAATCGACACGGACAGGGATCTGCACGTGAAAGTCAACGTCGATCTCACGAAGGAGAATGAGGATTTCGAAGAGTGCACTGTGTCCTAGATGACCACCACCCCTTGATCCCATGGTTCCCTGCCTGAGACGAATAAAGGATTCGCCCAAGATCACTTGTATTGATGGAGTGCATTGAACATTCGCTGTACAAGTCAAATATGGACGGGATAGCATTCCTCACCGTGATCCGTATCCGTAATCGTATTTCGGATAAAGAATACCGCCCCAGCACTTAGTCTTTTCGATATTCTGATAGAGTGATCTTTGATCCCTCGAATTTCTTTCTTGACAAACATGATGAAACGTTCACTTTTTAATTATCCTCACTTTGCATAGTAATCTTTGCCATTATTGCTTATTCTCCTCCTCCCTCTCCCTCCTCATCTCCTCCCCCATTCTCGTCTCTCGCGCTCGTCGGGGGAGGTTGGCTGCTCTCTTTTTCCTTCATTTCGTTCAAATCGATCGATTCTTCGAGATATCAACGATGAAGTTCCTCCTCGTCCTTCTAATGACTATGCTGACTGTCAATGGCCTTGGGGAGGTGTAAGTTATCAAATTGTACAGTAGCTCTTATCTTATCGATGCATTGATTTGATTCCCAACCGAAAAAGACCTGTGCTGCAACAGTAGGAGGTCACCCGTCATCCGCTACAGTACCCGTTCTCTAATTATCGATTCCCTTTCAGCTCGAAGTAGACGTCTCCATCGAGGGTACGGTCACTTGCTCGCACGATTTCCACGCCAAGATCTCGCTCAGGGTGAGCACTATGCGTCCTGATAGGAACTTGTGGGATATCTGATTGGGAGATGGGAGTAAGAAATGAAAAAGTAGTGCCCGTCCATTTTGGTTAAAAATCACTTAGTTTTCTTACGAACCTCTTCAAAAACACATGCGTCGCTGCAGACATCTCCCTTCATCAATTCTCCTGGTTTTTTCAGGAAGTCGACGACTACCAAAACGACGATAAAATCGACGAACAGGTATTTAAAAATTATTTATTTTCGAAAACAATTAAATACAGGTGATCGCACCGAAAGCCGGCCAGCACACTGCCAAGTACAGGGTCTCTGGCAAGGTATCGCGAGCAGAAGATCAAAGATCAAAGTTGAAAGTTCAGGCTCATGACTCGACGACGTGGGAAGTCGAACCGCGCTTGCTCATCGAGCACAACTGCGGCGGAGGTTCGGTTTCAGGGCGCTCCTTTACTTCGTCGGACCAGGGGTTCCCTCCTTCTCCCTCTCCCTACCTCCCTATCATTCCCCTCCTCTTTCGAGGGGGAATGATCCGGCCCTGGTTCGGCGAGGTAGAGAAGTGCCCGGTTCAGCTTCAAATTCGGGCTTTTTTGCTTGCATAGTTCTTTGAGCTAGTTGAAGTTAGCAAAAAGGGGCAACAAAATCTCTCGTCAATACCCCAACATCAATAGCATCACTAAGGACTCCAAATCACATACTTTGAGAGTTTGACCATTTTGGGCTGTGCCAGAACCAACACGGGTTTGTTTGATTCTTATGCGAACGAGCTCATAACAACAAGATTCGTTGCAGCGACGGACCTTCTCTGCAAGGACTACGACACGGACACGGACCTGCACGTGAAAGTCGACGTCGATCTCTCGAAGAAGGTTCCGGACGGATTCTATCGTTGCATCGCGCAGTACACATACTACCCCAAGTGGGAGGGCCCCTTCTCCTTGTAAGACGAATAAACATTCGCTGTGCTTGTTGATTGCGTGACGTACACATACCTTGTTTTTGAAAGGATGTCTTTATACACAGTGCAAACTTGTCACGTGGAATGCGGTGTGCCGCTCAATCATAGATGATGGATCTTTTTTGCGGTAAAGTCCTGAATGTACTGAATCTGCTCTCTAGCACTGGATTCCTCGCACTCGCCGGGCATTTGTGACACTAACAGCAAGCAATTTTATAAATATTGCATATTTCAACAAATGAAGACTTTAACTAATAAAATGAAGACAGAATTGCAGTCAACCATAATCAATACTCAGGATAGCATAGTCGGCGGAAGTTCGGTGGAATTTCCTTCCTGAACCATCAGAGCTTGCAGCAGGTGTGGGTAAAGTGTGACTATCGGTCCGATCACAAGGGAAAGAAAGAGCATGCATGCTACGATGTATGGCAACTGAAATTCTGGTATTCTGATCACTTATAGTTCTAAAAATGCATATAGGTTTGCATTACGAGCACTTGTTGCTGTAATTCATTCTTTATGAAAAACGAAAGTTTATGAATGAATCAAGAGAACTCACCGGACCACACGTACAACAAGAACTCTCGTTCCTTTCATAGGACATATATCCATTCCTGGCCATTTCACAGCTTGGATCTGCAAACACATTTGATACGGAACAACTGTTATTCAATGTGGAAGATGATTGGAACAAAGTCTAGGCGTAGTAAACATGCATTGTGAACTACATTCAGCATCTGCCAAACGAAAAAAATACGTGAAGACACATCAATTTGTAAGCGAGAATAGTACGCGAGGTCGGCGCAAAGAATCGTGAATCGACCGATCGTTATCACTGGAAATTTTCTCTGTTGGGCACTTTCCCCATTCCGTCAAGGTCGTAATCTGCTTGCTGATAACCAAATGCTCGTAAAGTGCACAACTTTTGATCTGATTTGATCAGAAATCGCGAAATCAGTGAAGAGATCATTATTTAAGGAGAGTCCTTTTCAACCTCTTTCAACCTCGAGAGTGAAGAGTGAAAGCCATTATCTTGGTTCAGCTCATAACCCGAACGATTGTAAGCTTCCGTAGCGCAGTAGGCAGCGCGTCAGTCTCATAATCTGAAGGTCGTGAGTTCGAGCCTCACCGGGAGCAAGCGTTTTGCCGATGTGTCGTTAACGTAATCACGTATTCTTACAACTTTTTGTCAACTGTTGTCACTTTTACTGCCTCAACGTCAATCTGCTGCAAATATCCCAGAAGTTCAAACATCTGAGCTACTTCACACTCTACCCGAGCTGTTCTGTGTTGACATTCAGATACTTTGATCGCCGAGAAGATTCTTGTCAACTTTCGCGAGCGGAAAACAAATGAGCACAAAATACCACGGTTGAGGAGGAGATAAAAGCAAATAGCAAGGAGTGAAAGCTAGTCTGGATACAACTCGACTAGTGATCTGCAATGGCTCTCTCGATTGAAGGTAAGTTTTCACTAAATTTCCACAACTTTTCGACTCTTTTCAGAAGCAAAGGCGATTCTCGCTCCTATTCTGGCGTCCTACGACGCTTGCGAAGGTGATTATTTGCATCAATTCGTTGTCACAACCTTCGCTTTTCTCGTTGAAATGGGAATGAAAAGATGCATGTCGTGCTTTCAGGGTGAAGTCGACCGGGTCGCCTCGCTCTATTCTCCAGATGGAGTGCTTATTCACAAGGGGAAAGCTGTGCGTACGGGAGAGATCGTAAGCCGCTCAGTTCTTCTTTTTTGGTGCTCTTAATTTTGAAACTCGAGACTCAAGTCGAACTCTCTTTCAGAAATCAAAGCCGCGCTCGTTCCGTTCGCCATTCCCACTGAGTCATCGGTACGATCGTGATTTCGAGAAACTTTTGTTCGAGTTGATTGTTTCAGCTTTCAAATGAGCACTACGAAGCGACCAGTGACCACATAGTCTTTCAAGCTGTCTTCAACAGCAAGGTCAAGGAGACGGGAGTGGTGTTTGAAGGTTGATTCAAGCTCAAGACTGACCCATTCCATCAAGTGGTAGATAGAGCAAACATGACAATTCTTACAGAATTTATAATTAAAAAAATGATCATTGCAGGGAAATTCGAGACAATCTATCGCAAGGAGGGCGGTCAGTGGCTGATTATCTACGATGAGTTTCAGGCTTGAAACTCGGGCTCGAATTGTTGTATATTATCTATTTGTATCGAAATATTGAATAAAAATTGATAATGATATGCTTTGCGACATCGAGCACAATAATTCACTTCTCTTTCGATCTTTGAATATTTTTCAGACCCACTGGGCATGCATTTTTTCCTTGATCTTACTGGCTGGCGTTCAATTTGGAAATAAAGCACTCTATGTTTGAATATTCCTACTGAATTGTTGCCATCGCCCTGCCATCACAGTGGACAGTTTCTAAAGACATTCTCAATGACTGAGCCGTTTCTCAGTGAGCAGAGAATTGAGGGAACTCTGAGAGTGGTGGGTGGCTCTGAGTTTATTTAACGGTTCAACTTTTTTCATGCTTCCATTCTCAACAACTTCGATCCTACAATCGGTGGTGTGTTGTTCAAATCTGTCAACTTGCTGTTTACCGCTTTGAATGATGGAGTCTCTTCTCCTGTGAGTGAATCATGCATTCGAATAGACTTTTATAATAATTCTCTCCTGTCCAGAAGTTAGTCTACGCAGCGAATGGGCTGATCAGAGAGACCGATGATGCAATGAACTTCGACGAGAATAAGTAAGCCTTTAGAAATTTCCTATTAGAAATAATTATGCACATTCTCACAGAGATGATCCAGTCCGTTTTCTTATCTACGAGATTAGTGACATGCTGGGAATACTGATCAAGAAATTAAATGAGAAGAAAGAAGAGAGAACTGAACAACCGGCCGTTGAAATTTTATCTTTTTGATATTGAAATCAAATCGAATATCTTTTGTAGGAGCCATATGAAAGTAAGGAACGTGAATTTAATCTGGAAACAATTGAACTAGACCACCACACATTCGAAGATCCTGTCAAGATCGAACCACTGGTAAGGGCGACTGCTTCCAAGTCTACTTCCACAACTCATTCATTTTCAGGAGGACAACCTCATTCCGACTGAGAACGATGACGACGCATACCATTTTGAAAACGCAAACTCCTCAGTCGGAAATCATTCAACCTTCGAGATTGATGACATCAAAGATGAGACGATGGTTTGTTTTTTGTGAAAATTCCGTAATTCTGGCGTGCAATATTTTTTCAGAATGCTCTATCAATTGAAAACAAACGGAAAGACTCGATGAATGATTCTAAGGATAGAAATCCTCAGGGGGAACAGGAAGAGGAAGTGAAGCCCCGCACTAGTGTTCCGGTATTTGAATTCAGTGTTTTCAGCCTACTAACCAGAGACGAAGTCAATGAAATCAGCCGAAAACAACAAATGCGAACCGCTTTATACCGTTCCCGTGTCTCCGTTGTTACTTTCTCCTTCCAGCCAAAACGCCCGCGTAGACGCATCTCAAAAATAAAGCACAAGTACGCTAGCGAGGATGAGGAGGAGATGACGAAGGGAAAAGATATCATAGAAAAAGCAAATGAGGAGGAAAGTGGTGATGATGAGGAGGAAAGAGTGAGGAAGATCAAGAAGAAGAAAAGAAGCAGCATAAAACTAGAGAAAGACAAAAGTGATTTGAAGAAGGAACTGACGCCAGGAGATGAGAAAAGAACGAATTCGGCCAAGCATGAATGTTCAGTGTGTGGAAAGCGCTTCCGCAATGTGGGTCATTTGAGAGAACACATCGTCATGCACACTGGTGAATTTCACTTTTCTTTCAAATTTGCCTGATTTCAAAAGGTACACTTGCACTGTGCGGATGCCTAAGCGAAAGTTTTTCGCGCACAAAAAAATATTTCAGGACAGCGGAACTTTGCATGCCCTCACTGTTCGTCCTCCCTCTCCTCTGCATCCAAACTGTATCGGCACATTCGAAATGTGCACGGAATTGACAGATACGAGTGTGAGAGATGTGGAATCGTTTTTGGGAAGAAGAACGATCTGGTTGCACATGTGTTGGAGAGGGTTTGCTAAACGATGACATCGCCCTGATTTTGAAAATCTCTTTATTGCTTACTGATGCGATCTTATTTTTACTGGATAAATAACATTATTTTATTTTGATTTTTTTACTTCAAGAAGCCAACGGGTTCTTCGAGTAGAATGTACATTGAACGCAAACATAGTTCATTGCAGAGCGCGTTGTTGTCTGTGCATACCAGTTCAGTAGTGGGGCTTTTCGGAATGAGGATATCAGATATTCAGTGTAGTTGATATGTAACTAATAACGATTTATCAAACATGCCTGGGTTACAGCAGAAGTATTATTTTTGCACAATCGAGCAGGTGCGACTTCAATGAAGGAGTCATGAAGAGTGAAGGTTGTACGGATGGAGTTCCGGGAGTCTGCAATCAATTGATTCAAGCCCCATTATCACATAAGCTCTGCCCTAACAGTACCTTTCAAAACATGAGGCTCCGATTGGACTCCCGACGAAGATAACTTAGCAAGGAAGCCGAAATCCATATCCAATCGGTCTGAGAGTGCGTTATCAGTAGGCCATGAGAAGGAATTCGTACCGAAGAACACGCTTCGTAGGCGTTGGAACTGTCGGACGGAGCTGCTGATTTCGTAGGTGATTGAGACGATGATGATTCCCGATCACTGATAGGGAAGACGTCCGCGTGTAGAGCGGACAAACTGAAATGCAAATAGGTTTGCACTTACATACATGAGAAAGACAACGATGGGATAGAAACACGAGAGGTGAGTGCTGTTCTCATTTCGTTCCAATCCTTTATACTCTCCAATCTCCTTTTCGATCTATATACACCACGAGGTCGCTGTCGCTAATTAGAGCGAACGAGGGAAATCTATTTAGAAAAAGCCTCCTTGACGATCAGTAAAACGGAGCACCGAAATGAAACGGAAAGGATGCACTTTCGTTTTTGGCCTAGAAAGTGGGAATGGGAACACTGCAACGATTTCAATATGTCTATTTATTCACCGTTTGCTTCTTCTCTGGTTGAAATATAGTTTCCCCGCAATCTGCATTCCAACTTAGCAGTTCATGAGATGACAATTAAAAACAATTAAACAATTTTTATTTATTTTAAGCTTCATTTGCGTTTGGTTGTGCACCCCAAAGCACAGCGACTGAATGAAAACATTTATCAAATCATGACAAGATGAAACGGCGAGATGACCGTAATGATACTTTACCGTAATGATACTTATGTGTGAAAGATGTGGAATCGTGTTTGGGAAGAAGAACGATCTGGTGGCACATGTGTTGGAGACGGAGGCTTTCTAGAACAGAAGAACATAATGTTTTACAAAAATTTGAGAAAAAATGAAATATAAATAAACAACCTTGATCTGGAATCGATCTGCAAGCTTTGCGATGTGGAGAGCATTGCCATCTTGAAACAGGGAAATTTGAAAAAGAAGATTTCAAAATCAAAATTACCCGTGATGTCTTTTCCTTCCGGGAAAATCAGCATGAGGAGATCAAGAAACTCCTAGAAATTGATATTCGGTTTGTGGTTACAAACGAAATGAAGCCACGTACTTCGTATACAACATCCTTGATCTCCACTTCCTTTTTGTTCTTTTCGATGTAATCTCCGAAAAACATCCTATTGAACACGGGAGAATGCATGGCAAGATACTGGAAAATTTTGAGTATTCAAAAAAAATTTTTAGTAAAACAACACCTCTTTGGAAATTTCGAGTTTCTTCCCTTCAATCACCAGAGTGACATTACTTGTCTCGATCGGAGAAACAAACTTGGTTAGATCGACCGAAACAAGAGGCGAAATGCTCATTCTAAAATGAAATAAAATACGTTCGAAAGTCATTGCAAAAGTAAGCTCACCCTCCGGAGCAACGAAGGATCTTCACATGAAACTCTATCGTAACCTTGTCATTTATGCAGTAGTGCTGAAAAATATCAGAATGTTTTCTTAATTTGTTAAGGATTGCGACAAACCCCCGGTTGAGTCAAATACGGCCAATAGTTACACATCCTGAATATTACTCGAGAATCCGTATCTTTCATATAAATTAGCGCATCCTGCAAAGAGATGATTCCAAAATACTCATGAATATAAATCATACCGTAAGCTCAAATCGCTGCTCGCCTGCTTTGATTGCTTCTGCGCGCACCTCAGCCTTGCAATCCCAAGGCCGATCATGATCAACTCCACAGCGAAGAAAATAATCAGCCCATTGCTGTTGATTCTTTCTCATTGAAACGCTCCTGACAATCATTATTGCTGATTCGGTAACTAATGAACCATTGAATGGACCAACTGACCACTTGAATCCTCCCTCGGTCCAGTCTTTCGACGATGCGCATCCAGTAGACAGTGTGGCAACAGCATTGTCGATCTCCCATCGGAGAACGAAGCTGGTGGAATCGGACATTCTGAAATTTGTGGAAATCGAGAAACGTATTGTAACAATTGATGTAACAAAAAATAGGGAGTATAAAGAACGGGAAATTGATACGGATCGAGCGCATGAACGATGCAAGAAATTTTGACGAGCTGACTTACAAAAGCAACCATCATCGACTCTTGAGAAAGGAAAGAATGACTGAATGAAGCGAACAACGAACAAGAAAAATGAAGATAATTCAACTCCTTGCGAACACCACAAGATCGGGGCGACCGGTCAGTGACTCTACACCAAGTTGGAAGTGGCCTACAACTTATCTACAATCATATGATGAAAGTTGACGGAGCGTTGTCAATGGGCATTTTCTGAACGCTTAGATTCGAAATGAATTAGAAACATGGTTTTTAAATTCTTTGTCGATCAGATAATTCTTTGCATTGAAGACGATGAAACGAACTGAAAGTTGAGCCATACAAATTTTAACATTTTCATTTCAAAATTCAACATCAGGAGACGCCACAAGTAACAATGACATGATTGGAGTGAAGAACGATACTAGGATTATTTTTCAAAGAATTTCCATGATTCGCTCACAGAGAGCCGCCTTCATATCCTTAGAGAAGTTGGTAAAGAATTCAGTGTTCTGCAATTCAATGATACGATTTTTAGAAAAGTTTTCCAATTTACCTTCAGAAGTTTGATTTCGTTGACGTTCGTGTAGCTTTGCAGACATATTCTCTGCAAGAACAGTAAATCATTTTTTAAAAAGCACAGATAATTACTAAAGAAGTAACATATCTTAGTGTCTGTCTGTCTGTGTGTCAGTCAGTCAGTCAGTCAGTCAGTCAGTAACGTGTGTCACACTTTCAAAAAATAGCCATAACTGGCCTAAAAATGATCGCACAAGCCCATCCCCGGTACCATACGAATCCCCATGAAAAACTTTTTCGAAAAAATTGCTTATTACATAGTCATGACGCAATATGACGAAATTTCTCTTCACATCGTATTCGCTTCAAACTCGACCAAATCACTCGGGAGAATCACCAAACAACTTCACGTGACTAAATTTTTTAAAATCTTCATGAATTTCAAAGTGATGACGCAATATGAGAAAATTTCTCTTCACACCGTATTCGTTTCAAACTCGACCAAATCACTCGGGAGAATCACCAAACAACTTCACGTGACAATTTTTTCAAAATTTGCATGAATTTCATAGTGATGACGAAATATCTCTTTCCGTGCCGTTTTCGCCTGAAACTCAACCAAATGACTCGGGCGAGCGTCTAAACAATTTCACGCGCACACAACTTTCAAAAATCGCACTCCTTTCTTAATGCTCATTGGATCGTGGGGATTATCTCGATGGCAATGTGTGAAAGGTTCGTGTGGATAGCAGTGGGAGAAAAAGTTGCGACGGAGCCACGAAGTGGCGGAGTCGCAACTTTTTCTTACTTTTTCCCAAATTGTGAAAGGTTCGTGTGGATAGCAGTGGGAGAAAAAGTTGCGACGGAGCCACGAAGTGGCGGAGTCGCAACTTTTTCTACCACTGCTATCCACACGAACCTTTCACATTGCTATACGAGACAACACTATCCCTAACCTGCGTAGGTTATCGAATTGCCTCGCCTTGTAGACTTACGTAGGTAACCGGATCGTCCCGCCCTCTAGACCTACGTAGGTAACCGGCTCACCCTGCCCTCTAGACCTACGTAGGTAACCGGGTCGTCTAACTCCTTTACGTATATTTATACATCGCTATTAAAAGAACCTCAATGCACGGCCCAACCTGCGATGCGCTTTCGAAAGGCTCGTGATGCTGAGAGCTATTCGAAATAGTTGCGATGGAGCCTTAAACTTTTGCGAATTGCTCGAAGCCTTACGAGCGTTTCGCAAGGGAGGACGCAGGCTTGCAATGCAAGTGAAACTATGATAACCCTAATGCACACCCTGGCGTACAACGTAGCAACCGTAGCTTGCTAGTTGAATATCGCATGAAACTCACCCTGAGTTTGACTAATCTGTAATCATCCGCGATTTTCATCTTTTCAAGGTTCGTAAAATTAGTCGAAGTGACCAGGTGTTTCTCTGCCAGGTCGAGTACCCTCTGAAGCGAATCGAATTAAAACATCAAAATAATGACAATAAATATTACCTCAATAAAGAAGCGGTCTGCCAACTCGAGGATTGGAAGCACCGTTTCATCTGAAACGTCAGAATTAGGAAATGATTTCTCCGTGTAGAATACTCACCAGAGATGTCAGTTGTTCCGGGGAAGAATACGAGAAGAAGCGCTACGAAGTTCTGAAAATTTCAAGATGAACTCTGAAATTAATAACGAAATCAGCGAACTTCGTATTCCACATCCTTGAGCTCGACTTCCTTCTTCCCATTTTCGAGGAAGGCTCCGAGAAAAGTCTGCTTGAGGACGGGGGAGTGCATGGAGAGATACTGGAAATGTATTTCTTTCTCCCCTATGAATATCAAAAATAAATTTTACGCCATCAAGATGATAGACCTCCACCTAAATTCAACGAAGATCTACGCGACATTTTTCCCAAATATACCCTGGTTGATATAAATTGTAATTGTAATTGTAATTGTAACCTCTTTCGACACTTCGAGCTTTTTTGCACCGATTATCAATGTGACGTTGCTAGTCTCGATAGGCGACAAAAACTTGGAGAAATCGACATTGTCGATGCTGGGCATACGATTGATGATAACTTTGCTGAAAAGAATAGGGGATTTAATTTTCGAAAGTAGATATTCGATCAATATTTGGAACTTACGGAGCTGAACTATCGATTATCTTGATTCGAATTTCGAAGAAAACTTTGTCGTTTATTTTGTACATCTTAAAATGTGTGTCAACATTTTATCTCCCAAAATCCCATTCCAAACCTGGGCACTACTCAAATAATCCCAAACGTTGCAATTGATGTATTTCGTAGAGGAGTTATTTGCATTGAAAGTAAACTTTCCCTGGAATTGATCGTCGTTAATCTTTCACCTGAAATAATGAAGTTGTTTCAAAATATTTACCTTTTCATCGGCTTTCCATGTTCCCTCAACTTTCATTATAGCAATCTCAACGTCAGCCTCGCAATACCACGACCCGTAATGGGCTGGCACGCACTTAACAGTCATGTCTGACCAGCCCCCGTCTTGCTTCATATCCACGGTCCTGAAATAAAGAACGATAAACAACAGGTTCACTTCAGTTTTGGAACCCATGTTGCTAGAGAGTATTGTCACCGCCTCATTTGCGCTCCGAGCGATCGAAGGCAAAGCGAGAAAAAAGATTGGCGTTAACCAGTAGAGTTTGAAATGTAACGCTACTCGAGACATCGGTTACCCGTGAATAGAGTGGATAGAGTGGGAAAAACAGAAATCTCCTCCATTATCCCGGGTAGTTCTCATTCTTCACTTGGGTCCGAATTATCCGCCCCGTATTTCAAACTCTACTAACCACTTGAATCCGCCCTTGAGCCATTCTTGCGAAGACGCTTGTCCAGTAGCGAGAGTGGCACTGGCATTGTTGATCACCCAATGAAGAACGAAGTTGGAGGGATTGGCCATTCTGAGAAATGATGATCTTCTTTCGCTGCACAAAAAATTAGCAAAAATTGTGAAATCAATCAGAGTGAGTGAATGAATAAGGCTAATGCTCAGAGCACTTCGAAGGCGTCCCATATAATGGCAAATGATTGGCGGCGTCCGTTCTGTGATTGCACTCGAAAAACGCCATTGAGAGAGTAGATTTAGGTATTTCGAAAACTGAGGCGGCATTGCTTGTGGGCACATACGACCTTCCCTGTGGTGAAAGTAGATAATGACTTATAGCCATGATTAGAATGGCAAGGGGGCAGAGTGTGCGGTGTGAAGGGAAATGAGAGGAAAAAGAGAATGAGAAAACGTGTGTAGAATACTTATCTCGATTAAATATGTGAGTAACATAAATTGAAACAGATGTGACAGCAGATCAAAATTACAGAGAAGAAGAGGATAATGTAAAAATATCTCGGTTGCAATCAGGGAAATCTAAATAGGTCACCACTCTGTGTCTCAATTGAAGGGGACGGTGGAACAGGAGGACCTGCTAGAGAGCGGATGTTTCGTATACGAATGGCAAGTATGAACCGATGCCAGCTCCAATATTCATTGGGAAGGATGTCCTTGCTAGGAATCTGAAGTTCGCAAACCTCGAAACCCAGAAGATTGTTTGCGAAATTTGAAAAAAATCTACTTATAATTAGAGTGGGGAGAGGAAGAGGAAGAGGAAGACTCTGCCGCTCTGCGAGGCGCGGAATGAAATGGAAAGGAAGAGTGAGAGGGAGGGATTAACTCTTCCGGAAGAGTGAGAGGTCTTCCGGAAGAATAGACGTGTAAAACTATCCATATTTTGCCGTCTCACTCTCACTCTTCCGGAAAAGTTCTTTCTCATTTCATTCTTCCGGAAGAGTTCCCTCTCATTCTTGCTCTTCCGGAAGAGTTAATCTCATTTCGCGTCGCACTGATCACTCTTCCCTCTTCCTCTCCCCACTCTACTTATAATACTTATTACATCAAACTTATTGCATACAATATTTTTTCGGACGAAAAGGTTTCGTATTCAGAGAAGATTAGCTTGTTCAAGCACAACACATAAATATGGAAATGCGTAACATTAGCAAGTAAATCGTTTAACATCGTTGTAATCTACCACCACACTTTCTTACTGATGTAGTATCCTTCTTGATTCATCGTTCACATAGACACCTCAGATGCAATACGATTCTCAGATGCGATGAGATTTTCAGATGCGATGAGTGCAGCTCGGCGCACCCTGTCAATGAATTTTTTGTTGATTGTACCACCTGGAACTAGGTCGGATGAGAACCGAACCGACTGGATGAGAACCTAATGAGGGGGAGATAAGAGTTATGTAATCGACGGAATATGCAAATGGTTCTCATCCGGCCTAGTACCCGTATTCTGATCTGGTTTTACCTGTCTACAAGTCGACGCGAATTAATATTTGCTGCGTAATCAAAAACGTAATCAGACCGAGCGAAGAGATCTTCAATGACTGTTCAATTCTCTGGTACATAGAACTTGAGACATTTAGTGACCAAAGACGAGTCACAAACGAGCTGAAAAGAACATCTTATTCGAATTGCTCTGATTCGAACATCACCTCGAAAGCCTTGAGTATTCCACCACTCGTAAATGTTCCTCTGCTCAATTCAGCGTGATTTGTGACAGAAGTGATATGGAGAAGAGTAGAATCATCAATCAAATAGCGGTCAGCCACTCCCATAGACTATAATAAACATTGTTAAGTGCTATTGATCTGGTTGATTTCACAGTCTTTTTGACATCCCACTTTCCTGGACACTTCCAAATATCCCCTAATCCTCCTCCGTCCCCGACCGCCAACCCTGCGGAAGCCATTATAATGGTAAGGGATTCATTGAGACTCATTTCATTTTCACCTTATTCTCCGGGAAGGTGCAGGAGCGCCGTGCTTTTGCTACCTATATCACGTCTCTCGACAGAAGAACTCACTGAATTGAGGTTCAGCCAATCTTGAACCGGTTGATTTTAGGCAACTTTAAAAGCATCTGTCTCGTTTGGTTAACGATCAACGAAGAACTTCCGTTCCATAACTTGAAGCATATTTGTGCCTCTGAGAGATCTCGATTCTCGATGAGACTGTTGATGAGGCTGCAAGAAAGCCGATGTCTCTTCTTCGTGCATTAAAACAACAAAATCAACATTCACTGACTTGATATGGAAGTCCGAGCTACTGGCACAAGTCACAAACAATTTATCATATGTTACAGTCTTAAGAATAGCAGATACAGCGTCGAAATCTTCCTCTTCATCTTTGTTGTACTGAAAAAGTGAGGTGAGTGTAAGTCTGTATAATTTAGAGTTTTTACACCCGTTTTCCCCGTATATTCAAATTTACAAACAGATACGTATAGCAAACGTCTCGTTTTCACACACCATCTCGCTATTTTTCAAAAACTGAAGCTGCTTCAATTCTAAAAAAACCTAAAATTCTTTATGGATTCCAAAACTCTCCATTCCGCTCCCTATGTCCATCATCCCAAAACAGTCGATATTACAAACCGAAATGTCTATGTCCAAATACTTTGACTTTGCTCTTCTAAATAGTCTCATATTGTGCGGCGTAGGGAGTATAGGCTCAGTCACTCCACCGGTAATTTCGTATTTTGTAGTGGACGATTTGGCAGTGACATTTTGACTTGTTGAATACTGCAATATTTAGAGTATCTTTCTGAGTCTATGAATATTATCTTTGAAAAGTGAATGAATATAAGCAAGGATAGTTGGAAAGATAGAAAAAGTAACGAACCCAAAGCACATTTATATAGTTAAATATTTTGTTGCCAACTTCGAAATCAGCATTTCTGAATCTTTTACACACGAGACCGAGAGGCGCTCGTTCTTCCGAAGTCAGTTCATGGAATACTAACTGTAAAAGTTCGTCCGGAAGAGAGAGAATTGTGATTCGCTTTGTGTCTTGATCTCTTGGAGAGTGCAATACACGAGAGACCTGATGACAGAAGATTAGATGTGAATCAAGTATTAGATTATTGAATGCGTTGATGCAGTTTGAACTCAAGGATTTCCTTATCTAGAATGTTTCGTAATTGGAAACGATTCCCGCCAATCTTCCATTTCCAAAAGCGCGTGCGAATGAGGGCCTATTGGCAATGAATTCTTATTAGAATTCCAAAAAGCTATTGAGGTACAGAATATAAATCAAGTAAATATTGCCTCAGATGCACAGTCTCCAGACGAATTTTGATCAGATCGGAGGTTCTTCGATATAGGTTGCATTGTGATGGGATGAAGACAGAGGAATGACTCTTATTCAGTCGAATTGCAAAGAAAATTGAAATACTACCTTCCGGTAGTGCTGCAGCTATGGAGCAATATGATTCGGTGCGAAAACGTGATTGACTATTCTCTGGGATAATTCGATCAGCCCCTCTGGTATTGTTTCTATCGTGAAGCTCAGGTGGTAGGCATTCCAAAAATTCAATTCGTCGTTTATCGTACAACAGTGAAAGTTATTGCAATATCATGTGTGTTGAGGGTAGAGAGGACTGGGCTTTGCAAAAATCATATCGTCTCATTTCTCAATGCGGATCTTTCTGAGTCAGGAAGAATTGAGAAAAGAAAAATCGATCACTTTCGAGCAATACAGGTACAATGATCGGCACTTTTCTAGTTCCCCTGGTTGAGTTTCACACTTTCCTAGTAAGATGTTCCCAAAACGCAGGGTTAGTGTTCGTCGATGGAAGGCGGATAGACATCCTTCTGGGGGGGGGGGGGAACTAGGCAAGTACCCAAAGAGCACGGGACGGGGGGGGA
>LS494380.1:292561-327729 GCA_900490845.1 Pristionchus japonicus | reverse complement strand
TGTTGCGTCGTACAGGTTATTTGCACAATGAAGAAATGGTGGCAGGGAATACAAAGAACGGAAATAGGTAATTGGGTTTTTTGATGTTGCAAGAGTGAGATCAAGCCAATGCCGAGCTGGACTTTGTCTCCGGCAGTCCATTCCTCAGGGCGGCCATCGGGCACTTGCTTGCTGTCATTACGCCATTCGACACGGGGCACTTGGCAGTCATCGAGGAGGCCATCGAAGATGAAGAGTGAGGAGAGGGAGAGGGGACAGTATGGGAAGAACGGGGAGAAGAAGAGGAGGAGCAGTCGATAGAGGGGACGCCGTTCTTGCGTTCGATCTGGAAGAGAAATTTGAGAATAGTTTCGGATTTTAGGGTCTTATGAGAGTGTTGAGGAGTGATGTCGGATAGTGCAGTAATAAAGAAATAAGTGAACAATTCACCAGGCTCTCCGCGACATCCTCCAGCCTGCAGTAGGAGCGACGACGCGTCTCTGCACTGACGGAACGTTCAGGGGGAGAGTCGGAGATCTGGAATGCAGCGTATGCGGAATGTCAATTCGTTTGTGAATTATCTGAATGCTCAGATGCTCACAAGGAATAGAGATGCATACCTTCAATGAGTCCATCGCCCCCTTGAGATCTCCTCCACTCAGTCTCCTCTGCATATCCACTCGTATCTCTCCATTGCTGCCGCGACGAGTCGATGCGTAGATGTCGGCCACGGAACCTGTAGTTAGATCAAACATCAAAAGATTTCGGTGTTCGCATTCGGACCCGTAAGGTACATTTGTATGTGATCGTATGATTTTTAAGCACTTTGGAAATGCCATCTCCGAGGTAAATCAGACAACTCACCTCTGGGCGTTCTCGGTGGCGCGGGACAGGGACAGAAGATGTTGCCAGATCCGAAGATGCGTACGGGCTGGACGTTGAGTTCCTCCTTGGACTGAAAATTGAATTGTAATTCTCACGTATCATGGCTTCCAGCCAAAGAACTGGTTGCAGTATCAGTTCTGCTTCCACAGTTGTCACTAGTCAGAAAAATAAATGCGATTCACTCACCCCCTTCACCGCAATCGCTGAGATGGAGCCTCTGCGTGGAGCCGCGCTAAAAATTAACAAGTTATTTGTTGTTTAGAAGTTCTGGAAAGATCGTAACCTTGCCTACAGTAATCTCTCTCACCGTAATCGATCAACCATCGCCGCCACGAGCAGTGTCCAGGCACGGCAGGCGTCGGGGTACGCACGGACACAGTCCTGAATCGATTGATTGCTTCCCCTTCATAAATAATAGGAATTGCACTCAAAACTTTCAATCAAAACTTTCACACAATTTTAACAGAATCTTTCACAGGTTTTGAAAGCGAATTGATTGGCCAGGGAGCGCGTTGAATGGAGGAACGCATTCACCTGAATGACGACCATATCGATGAAGTACTCGCCAATCTTCTCCCAGTGAGTAGACTTGAAGCCATACTGCTTGAGGTACGCGTGGTTGCGGCCTGTGATTGATGAGAAATGAAGGATTCTAATTGAAGGAAATGAAAAAAGAAAAAGAAATGAAGGAGTTGGTCAACCTATGAAGAGACGTTTCTCTTGTGGGGAAATACATTTTGCATTTGGTTTTCTTATTCACCTAAAGAGCGAAGTGCTCTTTACATATTCTTGTTCTCTAATGTAAAACTGAATATTCGCTTTATAATTTAAGTCCCGCACACTCAACAATGCGGCACTTCCTTAGTATTTATTTGCCATGTGGGATGCGATTGAATTATTCTAGCAGAATAGCGCACGCTGCTGCGAACAAAAGCCTGCAGTTACTCAAAAACAATCGCATTTCTTCTCTCAGAGAACTGTTTCCTTGCGAGTGGGGAAAAACAGCCTGAGTGTATCTCGGCACACTACTTATGTTCAGATTTTCGAGAACCATTAGAGAACGGCTGCAGCGATTAGTGTACTGAAATCGTTGAACAGCAAACATATCTCCTGAGTCGTTCAAAAGTATCAATCTCTCGTCAATCCCAGAGTTCATATGCGTTCAAAACAATACTCTCACCAATCTTATCCAAGTGCGCGAACATCTCTCCCGGGTCGTTCTCCAGGTTCTGCACGAGCTGCGAGACGAGCGAGACGAAGAAGTGCGTGTGGTCTCTGAAGATGGTCTTTGATCTTTGACCTTTGATCTTTGATCTCTGATCTTTGAACATCAATCATGCTAGATTGATCTTCGATCTGCTCACCTGAGGGTGGCGATCGAGTTCTGGCTCCTTCTCCTCTCGCATCTCTCCTGTTGTTGTAATTGCATTTCAGGATTGGCACGACGCTAGAAGAGAGGAGGCACGGAGCATTAGCCAGTTATGCGAATGGAGAGAGGGGAGGGGCACATGGACATTCCGAAACATAAAGTCTACGGTCTACGTCGATCTCTACTGAGAAATAGTCCAAAGAACAGACAGAGAAGACAGAATCATTCCGAAACAAAGGAACTCCACTTGGCCTTATCCTTCTAACTTCTAGTCAAGCAACTAAAAGCGGAAGCATGCAAGCAGTCAAGTTACCTGCATGGAATCAACGAATGCCGCCTTGTAGAAGATCTCCTTGATGGTGGCGTCTTTCTGGAATAATTTAAATAGATAGAAGGAGGAGAATCGCTTTTCCGCTGAGCTTTTCCGCTGAGCTTTTCCGCTGAGCAAATGATTATTGATTTTCCGCTGAGCGGAAAATGATTATTGATTTTCCGCTGAACGGAAAATGATTATTGATTTTCCGCTGAACGGAAAATGATTATTGATTTTCCGCTGAGCGGAAAATGATTATTGATTTTCCGCTGAACGGAAAATGATTGTTGATTTTCCGCTTAACGGAAAACGATTATTGATTTTCCGCTGAACGGAAAACGTTTATTGATTTTCCGCTGAACGGAAAACGTTTATTGATTTTCCGCTGAACGGAAAACTATTTATTAATATTATTTATTTCAATTTTCATCTAGCATTCTGCTTTCATTGAATGCTAAATCCGAGCAAGTTCTCTTGTTTTCACCATCTTTTCTCCTATCAGTGACAATGAATGGGTTGTTATCACACTGTGCAAACCCCTGCTGCTTTGCTTTTGTCTTTCTCCTCGTGTTGCTTTCGAAAAGCTGCGAAGAACGTCCCCAGAGGCATCTCAATGATTGCATTTTCTCCATTGTTCTTGCTCTATCACTAGGCAGCCAGAGCGAGAGAGCACACGAAATTGAGAGAGTGGCTCTGCTCCCCAAGCGCAAGGCGAATTATGGACTCGCAAATGGCCATTTATCTTCCGTCCTTCTTTCCTTATTGAGAATATGCTGTCTTTGAGCTTTCTTTAAAAACTCTATCATTTCCTCTGAACAAAAGTTAGTGAAATTGGTGCAATTCGTTTCCGAGAGTTCGCACGCTCCTCCTCACGCGCTGCGAATATGCCGCACTTTTTTTTGGGGGGGGATTATTGATTTTCGATTTTCCGCTGAGCGGAAAATGGTTATTGATTTTCCTCTAATCGGAAAATGCTTAAAATGAAAATGCTTCCGCTGAACGGAAAATAATCATTTTCCGCTCAGCGTTTTCCGTTTTGCGGAAAATCAATAATCATTTTCCGCTCAGCGGAAAATCAATAATCATTTTCCGCTCAGCGGAAAATCAATAATCGTTTTCCGTTTTCTGGGGTCCTCAGCGGACCCCAGAAAACCCAGGATCCCAGGATGACAGTTGGGCAAAATAGAGAGTCTTTAAACCAATTTTTCGAGGTTTCGATCAGTTAAATTACGAAGACCCTGTGAAACTCACCCCATCGATCTTGTCCAATAATCATAATCAATCAATAATCATAGTCAATAATCATTTTCCGTTCAACGGAAAATCAATAATCAATAATCATTTTCCGTTCAGCGGAAAATCAATAATCATTTTCCGTTCAGCGGAAAATCAATAATCATTTTCCGCTCAGCGGAAAATCAATAATCATTTTCCGCTCAGCGGAAAATCAATAATCGTTTTCCGCTCAGCGGAAAATCAATAATCGTTTTCCGTTTTCTGGGGTCCTCAGCGGAAAATCAATAATCAATTTCCGTTCAGCGGAAAATCAAAAATCATTCCCCCCCCTTCAAACCCCATCCCCAGAAACTGAGTGTGGCTGGCTGCTACGGCGTCAGCCGAGTTTCCGAGTTTTTTCACTCGCCGATCATTGCCCGAAGGGCTGGGGTTTGATCCAGCCCCAGCGGAAAATCATTATGCATTTTCCGATTAGCGGAAAACAGGGAGCACAAGCGGGGGGATGCGGTGGCTAGGCGGTTGCAATTATTGATTTTTACGGCGAACTGCCCCAGCGAGAGGCGGGCGAAAGTCGGAGAGTGAAACTCAGTTCATTGCCTCGGCTGGCGCCGTAGTCTCAGTTTCCGTGTCGCGTCAGTTAGTTTCAGTTAGAGGCTCGGTTTTAGTCTGAGGCTGGAATGTCTAAATTAGGGAGCAATTCCAAGATGGCTTGGCACCGTCTCAATCACGTTCTTTGTCTGAGTGTGACAGACGGGAGAGGGTGGGCTGAATGTCTAAATTGAGCAACAGTTCCAAGTGTGGGTGGCTGCTGTGTCTGCCACATGCCACCCCCAGCGAGTACGAAAGATTGAGTTATTCCGAGACGTTGGCTCTCGTGATTCCTCACTATCTCTGCCCAGTCAGAGAAATGCTCCATTTGACAGAACAATTCTAGACATTGGCGGGCGTATTTTTCTCCCAAGGGATGTCAGATCCACGCGAGAGTTTCGAGACACACGTTTCAGAGGTTTGATGTGGGCAAAGATGCAAGGGATGTGTCATAGATTAGAGGAGAGATTCGAGGTTGACGGTTTTATCAGGTGCGGTATCTTCTTTGTTCGCTTTGCAGAACTTTTGCAGCAATTTGAATGGACTGCATAGACCACAGAACCATCCATTTTACACTGGAAACTGCTGCTGGAAACTGAACTGCACGCTAAGATACGGTGGACTCACCCCATCAATCTTGTCCCACACCCTCTCCACGAGGGCGACGATGCCCTTGCAGTGACTGCGGGGCGGCTCGCAGAGACGAGACCACGTCATCTTGATCGCGCGAGTATGCGGAGGCTTCATGTTCCATTCGGAGGCCTGACATGGTTTTTTTTTATCTCTGTATGCAGCAGATTTGATTGAGTTGTATGTATCTTTCCAATGCATCAGTTTCGAAATCCACATCTTTCCCTCGTTGAAGTATTTTCATCGAGCGAGCTCACTTCACGAGTGAATTCAATACCTCCCACGTTAAGATAAAGAACGTGTTTTTGAAAATACAGGGTAGCCTTTCAAAATCGCTCGCATGACCGGCTCTTTTCGCGTGCGGTTCTTTCAACAAGTACTTCTCTCCCCATTCCACTCTAACTATTGCTCAGAAGACAGTAATAGAGAGTGCGTGAAATAAGGAGAGTGTTCTCTACGCCTTTCATCCTGGGGGATACGCTCCTGTGATTCTGTGAGGGGCGCCGGTCTTCTCTCAATAGAGAGAATGACGTCCACAGGCACGAAAATAAGCTAATTATTCAGCGAAAAGCCTGGAAAGAAAGACACCGCAAGCTAGTAGAAGCGGGCCAATTCACCCTGCCTGTTCAGTGAGAAAGACTGGGCAAAACGGAGAGAGAAAGACACCCCTACATGAAAAGACAGCCGATAGGATTAGAGAGGGTGTATTGTTGTCTGCCTTCAAAGATGCGAAAGAACTTCAACAAGGCAAAAATACTCTGAAACGCGTCACTTGGGCTATTTTTACCCCCTAATCCAGCCACCCCCACCAAAACTCGTTGGATTATGCAAGATTTATCGGTCACATGATCATGCTGTTCCACAACGCTTTTGGCCTAATACCACTCTCCTCGTCTCTAAGACTACTGCAGATTTATTACCCACACCAGTAGTGGGCCCGCTGCAGTTCCAATAAAGTGCCCTTTCCGCTAGTAAATTTGCAATAAGACAGGCGCACTTTGAGCCCTTCGGGTTCCGTATCTCTCCATTGCACACACTCTTCCAACGGTCGGAGAAGGCCGAATAAAGCGAGTCCCTCCTACCGCCAGGGCAGGCTAAGAACTCCTTCTAGTCCTTTCACCATCGCCGCCACGGCCGGCGAAAGATCAGATTGAGTCGCCTAACTGAATGAGCGCATCGGATTCTCGGGAGGACCAGGAACCAGAAATCCTCCCTATTCCAAGCACAGTCCTTACTGGCACAAAAGCGATTCGATAAACTGAACAGAACCAAAACACTTCCGTTTCACAGACTATTTCTAATCGTGGGAACAGACCTGGCTAAGATTTAAAAAATAAGAGACCAGGAATTCGAAGAGATAAAAACTGACCAGCGTGACCATCTTGATGGCCGGCACTGATCCCGATCGCTTGCGCAGTGGGTGCATGTCGGGCACGGCCAGTGAATCCCTGAAGCGATCGTTAATTGAACAGGTAGGAACACATAACGCTTCATTGTTGACTGGCCTTCTCGTATCAGAAGCGAATTTCAAAAACCTGCATCTTACCTACTCTTCGTTCTTCTCAAGAAACTCAGCGAGTTGTTGGTCATTTTCGCAACTCGAGAGAACGAAACGAACACCATTTCTTGTTGAATCCCGCACTACTAACTGCGCTTTTTACGAACCACTGGATAATTTTCGAAATGCTTCGAACCCAGAAATCACCGCATTCCAAAACCAGAGAGAATGCAAAACGGAGAGTGATCCCTGATTCGCACAACCGTAAACGAACATCACGCATTTTAGTAGAACACGCACAGGCGAGACGATAGGGGATTACAGATTTCAAGAAATTTAGAGGGAGGGTTGCTTAGTGATTCCCAAATACTCAGACTACCTCGCATCATGGCTTAGTAATGCGTCTGGCAGCTGAATTTGTTTTTCGTCTAGTTTTCAAAATCCAGCATCATTCAGATAATTCGAGTCGTACCTCTGCACCCAGCGAACCGTGTTCTTCCGAAGCATTTTGAGGCAAATGAAGGGGAAGGTTTTAGAAGGAGTAGGACAGGGTACGGTAGGTCAACTAGGTCATCAACTCGGTCAGACCTGTGAGTACTAGCAGCAGCCGTGGCTGCGCTCTTGGTCGAATCGTCCGAGGCTGAGCTCTGCTGTGAAGAGATCCGCTGAAATGAAATGTCCGGTGAGATGAAGCTGTATTCTGATTCTCTCAAATCAGCTTGATCTCTCACTTTATCTGGCCAGCTAAAGAACGTGTTTTACAGAAGAAGATTTTCACAGAATTTCCCCCGAAAACAGTCGTCTTGTCATGTTCTTCTCGAGAGATTCTGTTAGAGATAGGCAGAGTTCCTTGTTCGAAATGCTCAATGAACTGTGCAAGGGATCTTTCTCTGATTTTCTCGAAGCGATTCGGAATGCAGCTAGCCGTATTTTTCGTCTTTCGTCATGCCTACTAAAGAATGCGCACTTTTTGCGAGACTCAAGGAGGAACAGAGGCATCTCAAGTATGCTGAGAGAATGCCGAAAGCAGTCTTGAGACATCCCCAACCACTTAGAGCCTGCTGCTGTTTTGTTGCTCTCGAATGGAGGCAATGCAGCTGATTTCGATTCGACAACTTCTCTGCTAGAAACGTTCATAACTTTTGGCTTACAGATGGAATAAGAAGCTAATAAGAACTTGCAAATGCATAAAACTCATCTAATCGTTATGCGTGGCTGCGCATTTCATTGTTCTTCGCACTACTTCGAAGGGCTGAAGATAAAAGAGCAAAAGCAACAATTATGAAACACTGTTCGAAGGCTGCTTTCATCCCGAAACTTCTATCCTTGACGAAGATCCTCTCACCTTCCCAATGCCCTTCTTCGTCGGGGTCGTTGCTGTTCGCTTCTTGTAGTGGTTGATGCGACCGGCCGCACGTGCTGCTGTCATCATCTAAATATTTAATTAATTAACAAAATAGCTTAAAACGAAATACTTAATTAGTTAATTAATAAGCAGAGTACCGGTAGCAGAATAACTCACCTTGAATTAGCTTGCAGATCGCCCTTAGCGATGTGTGAGCAGATTTGAGCTGAAGTTTCTGTGAGGAGTGAGTTTCAGCAATGAGGGGAGAGATGAATGAAAGAACAGATAGTGGGCGTGTCGCGGCGACAAACTTTGGACGAACGAGTTGTGGAGGAGGAAAGGGGCGGAGCGAGCGATAACACACGCGGGGGTTTGAGACAGCGAACGTGGTCGCTCATAGTTAGGCGGAACTATAGGGCGTGTTGAATTGAGGGAAGCCACGGCGGAACCATTAGAGACTCGACGGGATAACAGGCGAAATCCCTTCGCCGAATCAGAATTTATAGGGATAGATTAGACGTCGTGATACTTATTTTCGGCATCCTGAAAACAAATCCGTGAAAGGCGTCTTTGTCAAACTCTCATCAAGACAAAATTATTGATTCCCGGAATTTGCAGGAACAAGGAAATTGGGAGTATGAGATTCCTGTAAATCGAGACTGCAATCAAAATTATTTCTGCGAAGTAGGTTTGCCTGCTCACTTCCTTCTGTCTAGGAGTGACTACAATCCTAATTACCGATCTACGGTCTCTAGTCTGCACCTTCTCACAGATTCTACGCGGCATTCCTCTTTGCGTAGTAGTTCCCGAAAACACTGCATGCGGGGTGTTTTCGCTCTAGTATAGCCCCGCTCCTCACACTCTGTCTGACCATCGACATAGCATGCAAAATGGAGATAGAAAAAGGAGCATTCTTCTAGCAACAAGCGTGAATCGACGATTATCGTGAGAACAAAAAGCGGAGGTTCCGGGCGTTGCGAGCGATTTCCCCACCCAGAGCGCCGATAAATATTAAATTATTGTTCAACGATGAATTCATCGAAAATGCAATAGACATCAGCGAAATGATGAATTGGCAGGTGCAAAAAACGAAACGTGAATGGAGGTTCCAATTCTACATGTGTCTTTCAGTGAGGCAAAGCGGAGTCACGACTTTATACAATGGTCGCGAAACAGAGCCGAAACAAGAGCAAAGAGTTTGGCGGATTCTGGAGGGACTCATTATCCTCCGCCTCAAAATCAAAGGGCCTCCTTGAACCGGGAAGTGGGGATACTGCCCACTGGACACTTGAAAACATCGCGACGCGTGTGAATTATCTTCTCAGAATTCGAGACGCCCTCTCCTCTTGAGCAACTTGGGCAACTCGAGAAGCTAATTAGGGATGGACACCTCTCTCAATTTCACACTATCTCAATCTGACTGACCCTTAAGAGAACACGATAAATGCTGACTCATTCACTGAATTCGACTGTCACATGCAGAGACGTGAAAACACAAGCAATTAGGGCGCCAATGAGAACAATACTCTCCTCATTCCGCGTGCTCTCTAAGCAGTTAGTGCATCGAAAGACGCAACGGAATGAAGAGCTGCTTCATCACGCATCAAAACAAGTAGACAATCGAGAAGAAAGGAGGGCGGATTCACTGATTCGATTCCCTGCCTCACAATTGTGTGACATGTAACCTCTTTTAGCCTCCGAGTCGCATTTGTTTGTCTCGAAAAAAGAAGGAGAAAGAAAATATCAGGGGTCAGGGGTTCACGGAGATCCCTGTTACCGGAAAGAATCCGATTTCTGGCGACCACCAGGTGGCACGAGGCCACATAGTCGCTGGGGTCATGGCGGTGTGTTTGACCCCACCCTGTGTATGAAAAAGGCCAATTCACTTGACCACTTAGAGAGAGTGCAAAATAAAGAGACGGCTGCACATATTATGAACTAGAGTAGAGGGAATAGCCTGGAAATGACGCCGCATGAGAGATGGAGAGAGAGATGGCTCATGTGTGAGGGATGACTCTCCTCTCAATCAAGCTAATAAATGGAATTATCCAGATGCGCAGTGTTTTCGCCGTAATTTCTGAAGAGAAGAGACGAGGCGTGGATGAACTCTCAAAGTCTAAGAAAATATGATCTCATGCAACCATCTGAAGAACGCTGCAGAGGAAAAGGAAGGACGTAAGTAGGTAATGAATTTGTTTTCGCCGTCAATTTCCATAGAGAAAGCACGAGGCTCAACTCTCAGAGGTCAAAGATAGGCAACTTCTTAGGTTTCTGGAAACATATCAGTGCGTTCGCGTAAGAATCGCCACTTTCTCCGGAAATCCGTACAGCAAAAAAAGACCCACTTGGTTTTCCACGTTTTCTGATAGCCCTTGGCCTCAGGAATCGATTTCTGCTTCTTAAATTTTTTTGAGGTCAATATGTGCTTAGTTAATTAAGGTCAAACTTAAGCACATTTTAGGGTTATTCGAGCGCAAAACACTCAGAAGTTATCAGAATCGGATGAAATTCTTGCTCCTAGGCTAATTTCGACCTACGAACACGCCTGAGATTTTGGTTTTTCATGAATCATGAAATTTGCATATTCTTCAAAACTTTGAACTCAAATATCTCGAGAACAAAAAAAGAAACCCCTCCAGTTTTTTGATATGTTATAGTCCATGTCTAGAGCTTTGCAACGCGCCCAAGAACGGCCCTTTTGAGCGACGTCTTGGGCACTAAATCCTTTAAGAACGCTCAGCGTCTAAGTGAGAGGAAACCCATTTCCACCTGTTATTTCCCTCTTATTCCTCTCATTCCACACCGCGCGGGCGCGGTGAGAGGGGTGAAATGAGAGGAATGAGAGTGAAATGTGGGAGGAACTGGGTTTACCCACGAATAGTAACGTAGCGTCCTTAAAGGATTTAGTGCCCAAGACGTCGCTCAAACGGATCGTTCTTGGGCGCGTTGCAAAGCTCTAGTCATGGACTGTAACATATCAAAAAACTGGAGGGGTTTCTTTTTTTGTTCTCGAGATATTTGAGTTCAAAGTTTTGATGAATATGCAAATTTCATGATTCATGAAAAACCAAAATCTCAGGCGTGTTAGTAGGTCGAAGTTAGCCTAGGAGCCAGAATTTCATGCGATTCTGATAACTTCAGAGTGTTTTGCGCTCGAATAACCCTAAAATGTGCATAAGTTTGACCTTAATTAACTAAGCACATATTGACCTCAAAAAAATTTAAGAAGCAGAAATCGATTCCTGAGGCCAAGGGCTATCAGAAAACGTGAAAAACCAAGTGGGTCTTTTTTTTGCTGTACGGATGGGTGGCGAGTTTTACGCGAACGCACTGATATACTCATTGTGACCAGATAATGAACTTGAAAGAAGAAAACAACGACGAAGTACAAAGAAAGTGGAGAAGCTAACCTCAAAATACTCGGACTGAGTAAACTTTGCGAAACTCAATCCGTAAAGGGGGTGCGCGGATTTCCGTAGGAGGAGGAGGAGGACGGGAAATGACATGCCTCGAAGGATGATTGATCCCTAGCTGGTCAGAGAGGGCGAGAGAACAGAAGAAATTGAGAGAGTCAGACGAAAAATCGAGTCAGAACGTTGAGAAAGATGATGAAGTTGGTGACAGACAGCGGCAAGAGTCTCTAGTAGTGTTGTCAAATATGCGAGTCTCTCTCGATTTCAAACACTCCGCCGTCAGTCAGATTGGCGAAGTGAGAAAACGTTCTTACTGAAAGCTCGGCTCAATCATCAGCTGTCTTGAATCTGTTGCATGCGAAATGCGAAGAAAACAGGGCGGTTTTCGTTCCACACAATTGCAATTAATAAAGAATTCGAGTTTGTTTCTTCTAAAGCACACGAAAGGAACTCGTCTGCAACCAAAACTGCGTGGGACAACAATCCTTTCGGTGTTCGGTCACACTAATCTGGCTATCGATGGATAAAAGAATACGATGTTTTTTTGTATATTATGCGTCCGAATAGAAAACGAACTCGAGTTGCAGAATGCATAGGAAAACAAAGCTCCTTTCGGTGTTCGGTCGCTCAGTGGTGCGATAATGATAGGGAGATTATCCCGCTTGCTGCAAAACCTGCGGAAGGGAGTGGGTGAGCGAGGGGCCGAAACCAAGAGCAAACAGAGTAACAAGTAAGAAAATATCAGAGTAAAACCTTCTCCATTGCATTGCTCTGAATAGTAACGATAGCTGTAATTCATTCGACGAGAACGTGATATAGAGCCCATCTGTAATGCAATGCGCTTGCTTAGAGAATAAGAAAGGAGAATAGGAACGGAAGGAATTACGTGCACGATTTCAGTTCTCTTTCCCTTGCACTGAACAAGGTTGTAAATAGCCCGAAGAATACGAGAAGTGCCGAGAATTTCACTACCTATTATCCACAAGAGCACATACGTCGGCACTATATTCCGGAAAATGAATCTGCCCCCACTCTCACTATTTTATGAGAAGAATGGGAAGAATGGGAGGAGTGAGAAGGGAATCTCGACCTCATAATAGGGAACTGGACTGAAATGCGAATAGAGGGAAATACGAGTCCTCCGGGTAAAAGAGTGGTGCGAACTGGGAAACAATGGAGTTGGTTTCGTTCTTTGTTTGGGGAACCCCTCACCACCGCCAAAACACAAGGGCCCTTGGGTTTCATGCCAATTACATAATTTATGGGTTATAAACAAGCAAAACGCGTCTAAGACTCGCCAAAAAAGTGGGCGAAACGTGGCTCGTCGCCTCACAAAAGTACTCCCTCGGGAATGTCTTTCTTGAAGATGAAAGAATGATTTCCGAGCGACTCGAGAATTTGAGAAACAGCGGAATTACGTGGGGAGGGGATTCTTGCGAAGTCTCGACGCTTCGCAATGCAAATTATTTCAGCGAATCGAATTAATTCTGCAGAATGAGCGTTGTTGGTTCATGAATCTTTCGGGGGAGCGTTCTCAATAGCAAGCTCCCTCCTTGCTTTTCAGGCTCTCTAGTTTCTCTGACTCTCAAGAGCTCTGATTGGAGAGAGCCGGTGTGGCTTTCAGAACACTAGTGAGCTTCGCTAATCTCATTGTTCATCTCGCGCGTTCTGTAGCGAAAAATGAGCCATTTCATTGCATTTGAACACGGATAAATGTAGAAAAGCGGCTTGAAAACAACCTCAAGAGTCGGCCGCAAATCAAAACGAGGTCTAGTAGGAGGTCGAGAAGGAGTTAATGGGGTGCACGAGAACCTATGAGATGGAATGCCTTGCTCCTCTCGTGTTTTCTCTCGAGAAAGCGTGACTCAAAAGGGATGGCACGTGCTAATTTTGGGCATTCTTTTGAATCCTATGCATTCCGATTGATTGGAATGCGAATCAAGCAGATAGATACCATTTTTGAGCTGTTGCTCGCTGCGCGAAGCTGCTACGCATCGGAGTGAATCCGAAGTATCGAAAAGTGGAAGCCAAAGTAGTAAACATAGTAAACTTCATGCATTTATCTGCAATAAGGAGGGAGCAACAAGTGGTAGCTTCGCTGATTGATGAGACAAAATGTGAAGGCACGAAAAGCATCCATGTGCGATTCGAGAAAGCAAGGAATGAGAGATGGCACCTCAGCCTCTTTAAATATCAGCCAGATGTTGTTTCTCTCTCTCAGTGGGCGTTAGAATTGTTCGCGTCCTCGGGGGAATTATCAGAAGGAGAAGAAGAAGGCAAGAAAGCGAAGGAGGAGAGAGACAGATTGTCATGATAGATGGACAGGAGCCGCATGGTGGAGGGAAGGAGGGAGAAAGGTGGGATATAAATAGCGAGAAGTATAGTTTGTCCGACTTGGCGCTATTTTGCAATAGACTGTAGGGAATTCACTCGCACATTCGATCAGAAGAGGTTGTATGATACAAATAGCGAAAATTACTTATTGCCTCTGCAATACACAGTAGTACAATTGAACGCCATTCCGACCCCAATTTGAGATTATGGTCAAGTTGAGCGAGCGCAGAGCCACCACCCATGATGGATGTGCACGAGCAAACATGGAAGAAAGGGAGGTAAAAATAGAACGAATCGCATTCACTTTGATCGGCTCTTGCAATAAATTGTTGTACGGAGGCGGAAACTCGATCATTTTCCACCACCTTTTTCCGTCCCAAGGGACCCACATCATCATACGGTTATGAGCGAAGAGGATAAACTCGATCTTGTGTCCGCCTCTCTTCGTTTGTCACATCGTATCTTGTCGGTCAGACAGTACGAGAGAGCATGCGAAATGAAGGGACCGTTGCACATCAACTCAAGTTGTCGGGGGCGTTGGAATGGGCACGTCCGCGCTACTCATAACTTGAGTTCGAATAGACTCTCCTCATTCTTCGCACTCTTTGGTGATTAGGAGAAACGAGAAAGTACTGGGAACAATGAGAGTTCCGCCCTCCAGTCATCAGTCAATTCCGAACTATGCCCATAAGGAACATCGGCGTTTTATCGCCCAATTCAGGCGGAGATCTCGATTCTGAACTTCTCCATTCAGCTCTCTCTCTCTCTCTCTTCTCAGTGTGAAGAAAAGCGAAGAGAAGGAGAAATTTGCCGATTTTACAGCGCCGATACGTTCCTTATGGGCATAGATCGAGATGGCTGGGCATCTCTAGGAAGCGGAATAGAGAGTCTTTAGTCCGACTACTCATGAGGGACTGGATGATTGTTGGATGCAGTGGAGGAGAGAGGGAGAGAGAGAAATTACCCGGAAGAAGAAGGGAGGAAAGTGCCTGAGTAAAATAGCAGCAGTCAAGCGAATTTTGTGAATTCCAATTACGAGTAACCCCGCAGTGGTAGTATTCAATCATGGGAACACCAGAGAACACTAACACTAGCATTACGAGAGAGGAAATATCACAATTTTCATTACGTTTCATAAGTTATTCCAAAAGACGTTGAAACACATCATCAGACTATTTATGAAATTTCAGTATTCATCTGTCGATTCCTTCCAGAATCATTTCAATTTTCCGATCGCTTCTTTCCGATAAGCAAATTTTATCGGAAAAGGGGAGAAAAGTGGTTATGAGTAACCCTAAAGAGATACAAGAGAAACAGGAGCATTGTTAGTCACGCAGCAATTGCAGAAATTTTGAGAGAAATATCAAATTTGGCTATAAAAGGCAACGGATTCCCTAAAATTTATCAAAATGGGAACTTTTCTACGGTTAGTTCTTCTCGTCCTTTGCCAGCAAGTCTTTTCGCTTCCCACCGACACCGAGAATGATCTACCACCCTACCTTCGAGGCATAGGCTGGAGGAATGTTCAGAAGGAACTGGAGTATGGCTCGTATTTTTAACAGAAGAAAATTGTGATCAATTATTTAATTAATTCAAATCACAGAAAAGATCTGCGTCTCGACCCCTCAGTTCGTCCGATTAGCTACGACATTTCTTTGAACGTCTCAGTGAGAGGATATGGTGGCGCTGAACGATCCACTTTCGATGGTTCGTTTTCTCGGCTTTCAAAGAATTTCAACTCATTTTAGGTTATGTATCGATCACTCTGAACAGCACTACTGCTAGAGACGTAATCGAGATACACTCGGTCGGATTAAACATAAAGAAGGCAAGGCCCCTCCTCCTGTGTCTATTCTGTACATAATATGCTTCTCCAGGCCGAGTTGATTCTCTCTAATTCTACGGTAGAAGTGAGAAAGATTGAGTACAATCGGGAAAGGGAAACTGTAGTGTTCACACTACCTGAGACTCTACATCACACTGATTCAGCACAACTAAAGGTTGGATGGATGCTCGTCCTGAAAAAAAGCACTTTTTGACGCTTCGTACATAGGCAACGATGATCGAGTCGACAAATCAATAACACAATGATAATCTCAGGTTCACTACAATGGCACAGCGGTTATGCGAGGCGTTGGCCTTTTCGAGTATTGGTAATTTTTTTATTAAAGCCGTAATATTATGCAAACTTGAGGACGAAGCCAGAATCCCCCTCTGATTTGCCAACGATCTCTCTCGTAACAAATTGTGAGCCTGTGGGCGCAAGAAGATGGTTTCCAAGTTTCGATGAACCCGATAAAAAGGTAGGGGCTTATAACAAAGATGTCATTAAAAATGCATGATATCGCATGAGTTGAGAATAGGCCAGTGTGCAACTGATGAATTGTGTAACTCCTTTATTTTGAGGCTACATTCCGCGTTCAAGTGGCGCATACCTCTGAGCTCACTGCCTACTCGAATAATGCAGGAGAAACGAAGGAAATTGGAAACGGGTGATAAAAACACTCTTGTTATTTCACTTTTTTTAGCAACATATACAGGCTGAATGAAACCACTTTCCATCCGACGGTTCCACTTCCAACATACGTTGTCACTCTCGCGCTTACTAAGCAACGCGTTGCGGAGAATGTGTATAAAGGGCAAAAAGTGATGCGAAAACGAATTTGGGGATGCACTTCATCGCGATTTCAGATCAGAGCAATAGGAAGCAAATGGCAGAATTCAATGAGATTAGTCAACGAGCTCAAATCCTCAATTGATCATGTCACAAGCCTTGCCGTTTTCAATAATGTAACTTTCATCCCAGAGAAAACAGGTAATTAAGTATTAAATTATCACTTGTGGGGCATTCTAAATATAAGAAGGGGCCGGTTTAAAGCGGTTATAGAATTGAAAGCAAGCGCTACCAATCGAAAGATCGGTAGCGCTTGCTTTCAATTCTATAAGCGCTTTAAACTCACGTTCGGGGAAAAGTGGAAATTAATTAATTACAGACTGGCTGGTTGTAGAAGGTTCTATGAGTGGAGCAGCAATGGAAAATCCTGGTGAGGATTACTATTGCGATCAAGAAACTAGAGATTACAGGACTGATTGTCTCGGGTGATTACTCTGGAAAGAGCACACAAATTCACGAACTTGCTCACATGGTAGTAATATTGTTAGCAGCCACATACTAATTACACCGTTCAGTACTTTGGAAATCTGGTAACTCTCCGCTCATGGGAACAAATCTGGATCAATGAAGGATTCGCTAACTTCTTTCAGTCTCATGGAGAATCGGGCGTTTGTTATGTCAGTATTTTTGTGCACATAATTAATTCAAGGGAGTCTCAGCAAGGATCCTCAAGCATATCTCTGCGCATGAAGCAGCAATACATGAGAAGTTTAGCTATGGAACGTCTCAGTTTTTGACGAGCCATTTCTTTCGCAATGGACTCGTTCATTATGACAAGGTCGAACGGAAAACTTTTCCAACGTTCAGTTCTATTTTTGAGGCAGGACAATTGATTCGTCTGATCAAACGATTTATTGGAGCTGAAGCTTTCGACAGAGCTCTCAATGTAATCTATTCTCTTTAACTGACAATATGCATGTTTCAGCGTTATCTTATCGAAAATGAATTCGGAAATGGTGATAGTGAAATGATGATCCAATATCTTTCTGCGGATAGAAAGGAAGCTCGAGAGATCCTGAACGCTTTTGTTTACCAGGTTTTTTTGTTTTGTGTTAGTGTTTATGTTTTTAAAAAATTTAATTCTATCTAGCCCGGCGTCGCTCTTCTGACAGTCGACGAATTAAATGGACAGGCGATCATTGAGCAGCGCCGTTTTCTGCGAACAGATTTCATCGGAGAACTCAGAGACACAAAGTAAGTTTTGCCAAAATACTGAAAATCAAATTCCCTTCAAGAACCCGTTGGACGATCCCTATCTACTACAAAATCAATGGAGTGGAGCTCATGGAGGTCATGCCGCGAGATGGTATTGAAACATTATCAAAAGTACTTAAATTTTAATATTTCTAGTGGAGAAATTCGTCATAAACATTCCCGCGAATAGCTCCTTCTCAATTGATAACTCATTCCCGTACTTGTATGCAGTGTACTATCCAAAAAGGGTGCGAATTTCGAATAATTCTTCTTTACGTGTAAAAATCAAGAAATTTTAGAAACCCAATAGATTATCTGAAATTGTTGCTGAAGCAGCAATCATTGATCAGAAATGGACAAATGAAAGGGTAGTGGAAGATTTCTTAGTGATCGAAGGAAATTTATTACCTTAGGCTGTGCAGGTGGTTCCCGAAAACCCTAGCCGTGAAGACAATTCGAAAGAAAAGCTGGCGAAATTCTGTGCTGTCAATGCTCAAAACAAGACAAAGAAGGATCTCATGAGAGCATATCTAGTCGAGGTTAACTTCATTTTGATGCAGTGTGAGTCTCCGTTTTCAGAGTAATATGGATTATCTGATGTGTGACAGCGACTTGGATGTGAAGGAAAGTGCAAAGAGGTAGATCTATCGATAAAAGAAAATTATGATATCGATTTTCTAATATTTTTTCCTTAGATTTATTCGTGATCTTATCCTCACTAACGAACTACCAATTCGCGAGAACCATCTGCATGGAATTGTTAAGATGATGAACGAAAAACATTCAGGAATTTTCATTGAAATTCTTTCTGAGGACAATGAGAAAATCTCGTAAAGTTTCTTCTCTCACTTAACGCTTAGAAGTTTTTTTCAGTTATCTCGGAACAAATGTGGTGGTGCCAATCTTTAACACAGCGCATCACGCGGAAGGAGGATTGGATAAGGTATCAACCACTTCTCATTTTCGATATGGAAACTTTCTCAGATTCGTAACATTGTCCGTGAAAATCCTGTGTTCGGCGCTAACTTCAACCATGCCATCGCGAAGCTTCTCGAAGAAGACTTCATTAAAACAGAGAAGGCGAAAAGAAAGCTGTTCTTCAAGAAGTAGAAGAATGCATCTCTTCTGTTCATAAATAAACATGCATGCAAATATTGTGATAATATTTTTCAAAGAATTTGAGCAGATTCCTTCACATTCCGTAATTTGAGCAAGAAATTCCATAGCAAAGCTTGCTCATCTCACTGTTCTGAAAAATGATACCCTCTGGCATCGCCCACTCATCCATTTTCATTGTGATACACCCAAGATCGGACGTCTCCTCTCTAGTGTTTATACGCATTCTCGTCCCGGGTACCACAGATCGGTTGCATCGTAATTTGTTACCCTTATAAGGAGGGCCATCGCTCGGAATCAGTTGTAGCAAGCCATTTTATTTTTGTAATTAATCATTTTGCAGAATGAACAACTCGACAGATATTGTTCTCAAATGGGAGATCGACAATCCTTCTGTGGCGCTTGCCCAAGGAATAGTGGAATCGGAAATTTGGAAGGAGGGAGGATTTGAGTGGTTCGTTTTCAATAACAGCATTCCAATCGCTATGATGCTGAGCTTTAAATAAGAAGTAGATGTGAAATGTGAATGAAAACTAACTATGCATCGATTTTTCGGTTCGTGAAACTTTGCAATATCATTTAGGCAGGCTGTACTGAAGAAAAACTTACCGTGGGCGGAATTTACCGTGATTTGCGGCGTGAACCACTCAGGACCATGGACATGCAATGTGGAAATCGGATACTCTATACTGAAAACCAATGGGTCTTGGCGAACATACAATGTAATACTCACACTTGAATATTAACCATTTATCCGATTTAAGGCCGTTCAAAACCTGTATCAGAAGAGTTTCTCATTTTCGGTCAGAAGCGGGATCGAATGGTGGCATTTGACGAGTCCTGAGGTACTATACTTGTCTTGTTTCTTTTTTTTATTTGATGGTGGAATTTGAATCTTCGGATGGCTTAAACAACACTAATTTGCGTGCTTGCAGTGGCACAACGTGAATAACAGAATCACAATCAAATTTCCCATCAAGATCCGTAGTTGTTCAGGTGCAAATCCAAGGTGAGGTCGCTGTAATTTCAAAGAAAAATCAATATTTCCAGCGATGAAAATCCACCGATCAAATCTCTAGATCTCTCGAAATTCACTTCACCGGTTGAATCCGGAAATGTCACTCTTATCATTAGAGACAAACAACTTATCGTTTCAAAAGAGGTTGCAAACTCATTGTTCGCGCATGAATTTCACTAAAACGACATTTTCAGTATCTCGCAATTCATTCTCCAGTCTTTAGTAGGATGTTTTATGGTGATTTCATCGAGAAAGACAAGAAGGAAATCGAGACCAAGGAAGTCGAGTACGATGTACGTTCTTTTTGATGGCATCACTTTTTTACAACTTACAGTTTCAGGATTTTGTCAATCTCCTTCTCCTCATCTTCCCAAATCCTGTTGCGATCTCTGGTACGCCTTTTATTCTGGTTTCTAAACATTTCAACTAATGAAATAATTCGTTTAGATTATACCGTGGTCTCCATTGCAAGTCTCGCTGATCGATACCAAATGACGGTTAGATAATTCAACTGTACTTGAGTAACGAAATATTTGCGCTCAGGGAGTCTCAAAGTCTGCGGAGAATCATCTTCTCCAGTCGGGAAAGTTCACCACAGTTCAGAAACTTCAACTCGCTGATGATTACCGATTCGTCAAGCTCAGGGCACGCATTTTACTTGTTTATTAATATTGAACCTAGGTAAACACCAAATTTCAGGAAGCCTGCCTACAAAGCTTTCAAGGTGTCCAGGAGCTCAAAATGATAAAGGTCAAATCAAACTCAATTATATTTTAAAAAAATGGATCAAAAACACTTATGAGAGGAATGGTGACAGGATTTCCCACCCATTAGCAATATATGTCAAAAAAAATGTTCCTACCGGTCCCCGAAATGCACTATGAATAGCCTGACGGATGTTCTACAAATATTATTTCAGGACTCGCAAGAGTTCGGCAGCTTCTCAGACAACATGCTTGCATCGATCTGTAAACGCATGATGCAGCTTCTCTAAATACTCAGCGTGATCGATCTCATATTGTTCGGATTTTCCAATCAATTGTTGATTTCGATTTACGAATTTTTTGACATTGCGAAACTTTTGATCACGATAAACTCTAATGTTATTCAAGGCACCCGAAGTTCTGCGGGGATCACTGCTAGGCCAGTGAGCATTCGAAATACGAAATATTTTCTTATTCACCAAATAAAATATTTGAATTTAGATCCCAGGAAATTTATGGTTGCTGTCTCATGCAATATTGTAAAGCACACGTTCAAAATCTGTTTCGTGACTATGTGAGACCACACGGTATGGTTCATACCCTGCGGATTGCCTTTTCTCATGATTGTGAGTCGAAATATTGTCATAGCTGTACTTCCCTCTGGCGTTGCTCAGTCATTCACGGTCAGGACGCTACTCTCTCCTGAACTCCCTTCCAGTCTCGAATCGAGTCACATATCGGACGCGCCCAATCTCGTTACGCTAATCATCTTTTTCTCAGTGATAGAATATCGTTTCTGCTGACTGCTCTACTCGTTACATTACGCGATAATAAATTGTTTTTTTTTAGATGGCCGAAACTATTGTTCTCAAATGGGAGATCAACAATCCGTCGCAGACTCTTGCGAGTGGAAGAGCTGAATCAGGCACTTGGAGAGAGGGAGGCTTCGAGTGGTCAGTCATCCTTGAACATTTGAAAAAAATTCTCTTCGATCACGATACCATTGTTGAATGGTGTTGAAGTTACCGTTCGGAACATTATTGAGCTATTTCAGGAGCGCAATGATCGACAAACATCGTGACAACTGTACCAATTTTGCTGTCTTTTGTGGAAGGAATCATGCAGACCCTTGGGCCTGCGCGGGAGAAATTGCGTATCATGCTTACAAAGCCGATGGATCTTCGAGAACATACAAAGTATGTTTTATTCAAGCAAAATTTAGTTATGTACATGTTGCAGAGCAAGATGCAACTACATAGGTATGCATGCACATGGACGCTCGAAAGCGCTTTGAAATGGTACGATTTGATCAATCCAGAGGTAATATTGCATTCTGTTTTCTTTACACTTTTGCATTTTACTGAAGCAGACATTTACTTTGATTTCAGTTGTACAATGTGAATGACAAGGTCAATATCGAATTCCACATAACTATCGAAAGCAGTTCCGGTGGAGATCCACAGTTTTGGTCGAAGCCGAGGTCGATATCTTTTCTATTTACTGTAAAAAAGTAAACATTTCCAGTTGTGAAGCTCTCAAAATCGATAATGTCGATCTAACGAAGTTCCTTTCTCCAGTCGAAACTAATAACGTCACTCTGTTGATTGGTGACAAGAATCTTGATGTCTCTAAAGAGGTTCGAGTTGATTTGTTCTGTCAGAACGATCCGTATATTCTAAACCTGAGAAAACAATATTGGTTTCAGTATCTTGCAATGCACTCCCCAGTCTTCAAAACCACTTTTTTCGGGTCGTTTGTTGAAAATGGAAAGAAGGAAGTTGAGATCAAGGAAGTAGAATATGAGGTAACCGAAACGGTTCAGAGTATACGAACAGAAACAAACCAATTTCAGGATTTCGTGAATCTGCTTCTCGTGTTCTTTCCTGATCACTTGAGCATCACTGGTATGTGAATATTGTAAATTAATTATTAATATTATTTTTGAAATCAAAATAATCTGCTTCTTTAAGATGCCACGGTTGTCTCTATTGCAAAGCTCGCTGACAGATTCCAAATCAAGGTTCGACTAGACATAGACATTTATCCTGGCATCATGCCATGGGCCTGCAGAGCGGCAACTTAGGGAGGGGATTGGGATATTCGTACTCAAAGTGTCGTTGGGTCAAGGGATTGTTCGACTATTCAACCATAGTCAATGTTGTAATACATTTTCAGAGTGTGCTGAGGACTGCCGAAAATCATCTTCTCTTGTCCAATAAATTCACGACTGTACAGAAGACTCAACTTGCAGACACCTACAGATTCAACAAGCTCAGAGTAAGAGTTGTCTTGCAAAGCAATAAATGTCATCGAATATCATTTCCAGGATCACTGCCTACAGAGCTTCAAGAGTGTACAGGCAATGCGAGTGTTCAAGGTGACGCCAATTGTGATTTATCAAAGAGGCAACATTATTTTCAGGATACACCCGACTTTGCCAATGTCTCCGATCAAATGAAGGCAGCAATCAGTGAACGTGTGATAGAGCTTCTCTGAATACTCAAAGCAACGACGATATCAACCTCACATCAGAATAATGCTCAACATATCTGCTCAGCGGCTCAACCGTTTATTGATGATACAACTACTTTTCGCTGTTCTTCTCTATCTCGTGCAATTGTTTCTTTGATCCAAAAAGAGATAAAGTCTGAAAACTCTGCAACTAATAAAATCACTTTTCTCTCGTAATGTTACAGCTCGAACAAAATTCACAGTTTTGTATCTGAAGGCTGGTCTTGATCCCTCATTCCTTTCAACATTAAAGGAACGAGAGAAATTTAGAACTGCCCCCATGAAAGTCTCTTTGCTCCCTCCAATCCGAATAACGAAGTTTAAAGTCGCTAGCTCCGCGGTCATATTAAAGCTCGTAAGGTGCAGTTTGGCTTCATCTTTTCAAGAGAACATGTTATGATTTACATCAAATCACCCTCTGGTCGTCCTTCCGATCCATTGTAAATCGAATTGAGATAGGATGCCACACAGGCCTTTTCATTACCTTATACAACTACTGAAAACTTACGACGCCCAATCACCGGCAGGACGCTTTCTGTCTCGTCCATTCAGTCATTCATCCCAGCGCTCTCTCAATTCTGCACCTTTTTTTCCGATTTCTGATCATTTTTATTCTGTTCTGTCATTTCATATTGTTCTTTCATCTTGTTCGAGCCTATGATTTCCTTTGCTAACCTACTCGATACATATTCCGCAACGGTTCATTAACTTGCTTTCTCATTGTCGCTAACAATGCTATTCACTCGGCTTTTATATTACTACTTCATGCCCTAAGTTATATACCCACCTTGCATACTTTCGACCTTGATAAACGGAAAAACTCAGGTAAATGGCAAACGCGAAGCAACAAGATGATCGTACCGAGGAAATTGGAAAATCAATGCTGAAAGCCATCGATGTTATGCAAAGCATAATGAATAGTGATGATGTTGAGGTTCACTCTTTCACTATATTATGAACCGTTTAGTCTTGTGATTTTACAGCGGCATTTGACGATCTTCGATTCTCATCTGAAAAGACTTGCATCAAGCTTGTTTGGAAACAATCATGCTGAAGATTCAAACACTGGAAAGTACGGCAACTCGCCTTTCACTTTAGCTGTTTTTTTATAAATTCAGTAGGTAATTGCAGCAATTTCCTTACTCGTGGGCTATCGTGCAGTTTGCTTGCATCACTCTACATAACTATGGAATGGATGAGAGACAAGGAGAAGGATCGAAAAGCAGGAGATGCATTGAAAGTGGGGAGTTAACTTTTTTTTGTTGATTGTCAAGTTCTCTCCTTCCTATGGACAAAAAGTGCGAATTAGTAGAATAACGTTATGAGTCTAGAAAGAAGAGGAATGTACTATAGTTTGGGCTGATTCTGTTCTAGCAATCAACTTCTTGCAGAAGGATGACGTTGGGAAAATGAAAGAGGAGAGCAAAGAAAAAGTCTTGCACGTCTTACAGAAGGACGATGAAATCGAGGTCATCGACATGTCAGATGATAAAGAAAACGATGTGATCGAAGTTAATAACAAAGAGAACGACGCACTGGAGCCTGTTGAGGTGAGAATATGAAGCATGAAGTTAGGGAATCTATCAGCGTCTTTCAGAATCCAGTCAGAAAAGAGTCTGTGATTGTGCCGGATATTGATGAATCGTATGCTGATGAAATCGCGGAGATTGATCCAGGGTATGTTTGGGCCGAATTAGAGTCTGAGATCACAATTGCTCGCAAAATTGCAATTGTTAGCCTCATCATCTCCAATTGCACAGAGATTACAGCGAATTTTTTATTTCTTCAAAATTGTAAGCATTTCCTGGGTGAACGTTATCGATTTTTAGAAAGGAGGACGTCTTCACAAACTTCGCTTTTGAACGGAATATCGGGAAACTTTCCACTCAAGGACTTTCCACTCTTGATCACGGATGGTCCGAATCTGGACCTTGGCATAATGGTGGATTTGAATGGTTAGCGAAAGTTATTATTACAGTCTATGTAACGCGTTTTTCTCTTAAGCTTCTCTAGTCTTCTTCATTGACATAACTTAACTCTACGGCTTTTGGAATAGAAATTAGTCAGTGCGAACGGGAGAATATTGCCAATAAATAAAGTTAAATGATTATCCCAACATTCAGGAGAACAACGATGTCAAATTGTGACAATTTTGTTAGATTAAACCTGTTCTGTGGCTTGCCAACTTTCATTAAGAATCAGAAAACGTGGAATTGTGAAGCCGAAATTTCATGCTATATTGCGAAATCCAATGGGACTTCATTATCTCACAGTGTAAGTTTATTCACATTTTTCTTTGTTTGATTCCGTGAACGTTGAAGAAATTTTAAAAAAAAACATATTTTTAATTTGCAGGGTGTAATACAGTTCAGTGAGACCGTTTTCGTTTGGTGGCACTTAACTCCGATCAAATGGCAAGAATTGTCGACTTTTGAGGTGAGAATGTGCTTCGGTCTTAGTGAAATGCATCTCATGTGAAAAAAATACTTCAAAATTGTTTGATTTCAGAACTATAATGAAAAAATAACCATTGAATTTCGCGTCAAAATTATCAGCAGCATCGGCGGAGACATTCGGTTCGTTTCCAATGGTTTGTTTGCTGGAACCATTCTACCAATCTCTTTCATGAACATTGGAATTAAATTTTTGTACGAATGCACTCATGTTTGTTTGAGAAAGTTATGCTTATTGTAATTTATGGGCTAAAGAAAACTTCACAGATGTTTCATGTGATAGATAGATTTTGGTTGTTAAACAACTACTCGAATCTTTTCAGAAATACGTTCAGTTCAACCATTGATGCCAACAACGTCACTGTAAGGATCGGAAACAAGAGATTGAACGTTTCGAAAGGGGTTAGAATTTGCCTAATACTTATTATTATTATTTTTTGTGGATTCTCGCAAAGCATTACGTCGTCATGTCAAGACAATACATTATTAATATTAATTTTTAAAAAAATGAAAATTCAGATTCTGGCGAAAAACTCGCCCGTCTTCAATGCAATGTTAATCAAGAATTCCAAGAAGAGAAAGAAGGAACTGAAGATCAAGAATGTTAACTATGAAGTCTGTACACATTTTGAAACACGTTCAAACAAACTGTTTTCAGGAATTTGTGCAACTACTTCTCGTTCTCTCTCCCAACCCCGTCGCCCCCTCGGGTGGGTCATTATTATTATTTTCCATATAATCGATAATTTCTTTGAAGACGAAACCGTTCTCGCCATCATAGAGCTTGCTAAAAGATTCCAGATCGAGGTACGATATAAATTAGTTTACTATTCACAAAAGTTCTATATCATTTTCAGGGTATTCTGACTTCGGCAGAGAAACACCTACAAGCTTCGGAAAAGTTCTCCATCGTTGCGAAGCTTGAGTTCGCAGACACTCACAGATTCAACGACCTGAGAGTGCGATTTCAATTTCAATTTTTTCCATTAAAATATTAATAATTGTTTCTTGCAGGATCACTGCCTACAGAGCATCAAGAGCTTGCAAGATCTAAAAGTGCTGAAGGTTAGATAATTTCTTCATTTGACACTGGAAGGCAATTAAATATTTCCAGGAAGCTCAAAACTTCTCTGATAATATGAAAGTTGCAATCTGTGACAGAATGATGCAGCTCCTACAGCAATAGAATGAATGAAACAGCAATCGAGTTTTTCGATTGGATCGATTGCTTATTGATAATGTTGTTCATCTTTCAATTATGTATTGTCACTTTTGAATGAGATAAAAATTGAGTTTTCATCAGAAAATCACTGTGCTTTCGTGAAACCGTAAAAGAAACTGGGAACGAGGCAATGCAGGTTTCTCTAAGAGAGAGCTTTTCCAGAAAGGGGTTCCTCTTTGATCCCTGCATGCCGAGGCAGCCACTGATTTATTGCCCTTTGAAGACACATGCGACCTAATTGGAAGAGCGAATCGTGTCAATTTGCATACAAATTCGTCCCATTCGTTTCTCATGTACAGTCAGTGGTTTCCGTTGTCCCTTCAACATGCCTTTCAACTCTTTAGTTGCCCAAATCCATAGCTTCCTTCAAAACTTCAAGGATAAGAACTTCAACACCAATGTCTTCATGATCGTGTTCGTTGTGAGTTTCGAGCAGCTTTGGCAATTTTAGGAGTCCCACGTTCATACTTTCGATGTAAATTTGTTCATCGTTTCCATATCAATTCCAGATTATCCTCTGCCTCGTCTGTTGGTGTCCCTGCTATGGTCCGCCTGAGAAGGAGAAGAAGAGAGTGGAGAGGAAGGTCGGCAATAATATCAAATGGTTGTGAATATTGATCAGCCCTCTTCAGGAAACCCGAGAGCTGGTCTATCTCATCAAGAAGCAATCTCGTCTCAGTGAGCAGAGAGGAAACAAGAATTTTCTCAAGTGTGCGTATTTACTGTCCGGATGGTTTCATTCTTCATCACCACTCAAAATCACAAAATCATTGAAATTTCTAAAAGTAACTCCCTTCTCATCATCTTCTTCAGTTCTTCACGACGATTCCTCATTCGAAGATGATAATCGAAGGCATTGGTTAAACAGGAACTGTCCGGTGTATGAAGTGTGAAGATTCACTGTATCGGCCCTCCATCATCGTTATTCGTCTTGATAAAACCTAACGTTGCTTCTGAACTCTCATCGCTTCTCATTTCTCGATCAGTCAGCTGGTCAGTGGTCCTCCCTTCACGCCTCTTCTCCCTCATCGCTTGCCTCCCTACTCCTGCAACTAGAAATTCTCCGCGGTTGCATTGCTATTCCGCTTTGTCATTTTTTTCGCTGGTGCCACCCTACTCTGAATAGCACTTATTCTTTCTAGGGCTATACTTAGGGGCCACAACGCTCATAGCCGATTTTAAGCAATGGGGTCAAAAGTATGTCCAAACTATCCCATAGGGCCCCAGTAACAACATGTTTTTTACCGGAAGTCTTTATCCTGTCCCTAAGCTGAGTTAGAGTCCGAAACGTACGCGCGGAAGGCACTGTTTGTAAGGGGAGGAAGGCGAGAGGGGGAGAGGAGGGGCGGAGCTTATTTTGGCCATCCCTCAAGCTCCAAACGGGCAGAGGTTCCCCCAATCGTGCCGAAGCTGTTCGATATGGCGAGGGCGCGTTCAATCTTATCCGGAAAGAGTGCGCTCTACAGACGCCGGGTGATGGATCAGCGGGGGGAGCGAGAGGCGGAGGATGCACATTGTGACACACACGCCTGACACACACGGCCAGTCGAGAAGTTTCACTGTGTTTAGTGATAACCGGAACCAAATAAAATACGCGCGTACTAAAATCTTTAAAAATAAAACACAATTCAACGAAATGATGAATATTTGTATTTTCTTCTTAGTCGTGCTCGCATAAACACACAGTATCAGAAAACTGCTGTACGAACTGTGTATTTACCCATTAAAGGGTCAAATGAGCACTTCCTCACCCTTCATATCGATTTTTGACTCTTTTAGTGGAATGTTTCACTTTTCGTACAGCGGTCAATCGATAGAGGGCGGTCATAGCTGCTCAACGCGACTGAGCTTGTGCAATTTGGATAAGTTTGAGCTTTGTGTTTTCTATTCCACACTGTTTGGCCGCGCGCCTTGTCCAGAGAAAGTGGGCGGAGCTTGCGGCCCCTAGCTATACTCGCCCTCTTCTCTCTTTCAATGCGTCGATACTATCAACTGAAGAATGGCTGACGACAAGATAATTTGATTTCGCATTATTGGCCACGATCAAGGTCTGTATCAAAACAAATTTGGCGACTAGTACATGTCATTGTTCAGATTGCTGAGTGGTAATGTTCTCTCCCTCGAAACGATCCTCGGAAATAGCAGAAGCTGTTGACAAGGTCACGGATCTTCGTGCGCGCCCATCATATTGTATCAAATTTACTGTCATCACACATGATAAATTGCTGTTGATTCTCACTCCGTGAATATCTTCCAGGGCGCTACTCGCCCTCGTCCGTCTTTCAAATAATCGAGATTATAACAGAAGAAGAATGATTCGATCGCTGAATATATAAATTCATCGGAAAGTTGGCGGAGACTACCTTGAGGAAAACTACAGAAAAATCGAATCTGAAGCGCGTTGGTGATGGAGGTTAGTTCAATGATAGCAATACAACCAAAAATGAATACAATATTCAGATCACTCTGTCTGCCTATCATCGCAGTTTTGAGGATGTGCCCCTTACTCGGCTACTTCACTGTAAGTGGAATGATCGTGACGAAAACTGCAGATCATTTCAGTCCAAGTCCGTCGCATAGTCCGAAGCGGATGATCTTATACGATCCAATGATAAATAATTGAATATCTTACTGGCCTAATCATGTGCTCATCGCAAATTGGTGTGCCAAGTTTGTAGTCATCTCGTGTCTAGTTGCAAGTGAGCAGCTGGCTCTTTGGCCTGGTCTTCCTTCCATCTCTCTCTTCTCTTCTCTTTCTCTATATCATCCTTACACATTGAGCCCCACTCGCCTTCGCTCTCTTCGACTTCTTTTTGATCAATCGTGTTACGATTTCTCATGTATTTCCTTGTTTTTCTTCTTCTTGGGAATTAATTCCGTTCAGGGCTCTACTCGCCCTCATTATCTCTTCATTCCAAGAGAAGCAATGAACAATACAGGAAAGAATAGAAAATTCGAGCATGAAGGAATTTCATGCATGGAGATGTATGGAGGATGAGGAAGGTAAGAACCATATTTTTTCCATAATCTGTTTCGTTTTCGACACTGAGCCTTGTGGGAGAAAACGTGATTTGACCAAAGAATGAAATTTCCAGGTGAAGGACTTACAAGATGAAGTCATGACGATGACAGTGAGCCAGTACAATGTGATGTGAAGAAATTGATCGAGCACAACATACAGCCATCGCAAAAGAATCTATTAGTGACGTAACTAACAATAACATATTGTTTGCACTAGATCGACCAGTGAATATATTCATCGCACAATGACTGTTTTATTGAATTTGAAATAAATGGTTTTCATCTCATTCGGTTCGGTATTCTCGTGATTTGACTTTCTTCTTTTTCCTTTTTTCCAGGGTTCCTTATGCGGAAAAACCATTTCGAAGTTACAGCTTCCGCTCCGTTTTATAATTGGTCAGTCTTCCTTGATTTTTCCTTCCGTTCCTGCGCTTTTTTGCTTATCTTATCTCGTCTCTTTTTTTCTCGGTTACACAATCCTTCGGTTTAGCTTCGACCGTTCGCAAGTTACCCTCTGGCGCTGCCCAAGCTAGACGAGAGGCGTACAATGTTTCACAAAATAACTTTCTCGTTGAATCTCGCAAAACCCTCTCACCACGCACTACAATATTCTCGCCATGCGGCTACAATTGGTTTTTGTTCAATTTTTTCGACCATCATTCTCACTAGTTGTTTCCATGCGCTCTCACTTGGAAATGCAATTGTATTCATTCACAGGACAATCATGTCTGCTGATCTGTTCAAAACGTGGTCTGACTTCGTCTTCGATGGATTGGAATGGGCCGGATTGATTGCACTATCTATCGTTCTAGTCTTCATCGCTTGCTTCATTGTGGTCGCGGTCATTTTCGTAATATTCACGGTGAGTTTAAAGTCTTTATTCCCGATGAACACCACAGTTTAGTCAGTTATGGTTGTATTTCCAGATAATAACAGTGATCTGCTACTATTCTGCAGATGACGATGCTAGATCTTTCCCGAATCCTCCGTCACACCCCTTGCCTCCGTTTCCTAAATGGTGATTATTTATCGATATAGAAGTTGTGATGCTTGTATCGATCCCTTCAGTTGGAAATTCACAATTCCCTTCCAGTCAGCCTTCATCCGCTCGCTTCTCTCGTCGATGCTCTATCTGCAGTATATCCAATCCCTCGTTTCGCGCAGCATTCACTGGTTGTGGTCATATCGTTTGCACCAATTGCAGCAAGCAACTGAAAGGAAAAGAGTGCCCATACTGTCGCAAGAAGAGCATCTTTGTGAGACTGTTTGAGGATGTTGAGGAACCATCGGAGGTTTTTGTTGTTTGAGATGTATTGAAGGAGTGGATTAATAGAAAATAAAGATTTTGTGATCAAACAGTAAATCGGAATTGATCTATGTGAAGAACCTGAAGTTTAACTGAGCCCTTTAGCATACCTTGGATGACTCCTTCTGGCATAGATCCCTGGGGTCATACCGTTCGTATGAAAACGACGCCTCAGTAATAGAAATTGTCATCCCTCTCAGTTGTCCATGGTACCAGACATGCCTGACTACCTCTCCTGGGCGTTGAACGTTTTCGCACTGCTTGGAGTGGTATCAACTTGTTTCTGCTTGTACTGGATCATCGTGCATATAGTCAAGGTATTTTTCGAGAACTTTTCGAATTTATTTGACAAACACATGCGATTTCCAGAGAGTCAAAGCGCTTCACTGTTCTTGGAATGATGCTGATGCAAACTCGACTCTTCTACAGCTCGATAGGTATTTTTCACAACCCGCAATATCAATTGACTTGATCACTCGCCGAAAAAAATATAACATTACACGTTGTTTTCCTAAGAAGTGGCTTCAGCCAGTCGTGACAAGTAGTCCAGTCCTGTGATTATCGAACGCAAATGAGATGCCATTCTCGAAAATTCGAGATCGCAAAGGACCATCATTATAAACTTTTTACGGGGTTGTCCCACTCGTCAATGTTCCCTATATTTCAGAATATCAACCTCGACAAATTTCGTTTTCAAATGGGAAATTGGCAATCCTTGTGCAGCACTTGCTAAGGGAAAAGTGGAATCTGGAACTTTGAATGCGGGCGGATTCGAGTGGTTTGTGCTCACATATCTTCAGAGACACCTATGATTCTCATTCTGAGTCTGAAAATGTCCATATTATAGGAAGGCCGCGATAGAAATTGAGACCTTCTCCATTACGAAATTCATCCTATTTTGTGATGTTGATCATAGTGGACAATGGACGTGTGAGGCTGACATTGGATGTTCTGTATTGAAAAATGACGGAATTTGGCGATCGCACACTGGCATTGTAACGTCTGACTACTAATTGAGTAAATTGAACCTCTTTTAGAAAGGAGTAAAATTGGATAAAATCAACTCTATGTCGTCAATCCGAAGCAGTATCACATGGGAGCAATTGAAGAGTTCTGAGGTGCTTTTTTACGCCAATACTTCAATGTTTGGACCTCTAGCCTATGAATGCTGAAGACGTTTTCCAAAAACTTGTTCGATTTCAGTGGTACAATGTTGATGGCAAAATCTCTATCGAGTTTCCCATCAAGATACTCAGCCGTTCTGGTGAAAATTCGAGGTGAGATCGCTCCAAATCCATGAAAAAAAACGCTATTTCCAGCTGCTCCAGTTACAAGATTGCCGATGCTCTTTCAAACCTCGAGTCACTCGATATGGTGAAATTTTGTTCGACGGTCGATACCGGAAATGTTACTCTTCTAATTGGAGAGAAGAAACTGATAGTCTCCAAAGAGGTTAATTACAGAATATTCCAGTTGGCCTAAATATTATAAAATAAAATTTCAGTACCTAGCTATGCATTCGCCCGTCTTCAATACTACATTTTACGGAGAATTCATTGAGAACGGAAAGAAGGAAGTGGAGCTCAAGGATTTAGATTATTCCGTGAGATTTAGAAATTGGATTCAGTAATTTTCAACAATTTTCAGGAATTCGTTCATCTTCTTCTAGTATTCTTCCCTGAACCAGTCGATATTACTGGTAATTTAATGATTTTTTTTCGTTTTAATGTCAACTTCTCTTTATAGACGCCACAGTTGGCTTCATCTCAAAGCTTGCTGATAGATTCCAGATCAAGGTTAGCTAACGCATAGTTACAAGTTTCATACGATCCTGAATTTTCAGGGAGTTTTGAACTCTGCCGAGAAGTATCTTCTCGCCTCGAGAGCATTCACTCTTGTCGAGAAACTGCAGCTAGCGGACAATTATAGATTCACCAAACTAAGAGTGAGGTTCAAATGACATATTTTCCCATTTTTCACCCTATTTTTCAAAAGTGACTCATTTCCCCTCCCCCTCTCCCGTTCTTACAAATAGCGCGTTTAAATAACTTCATTATTCCTTGCAGGATCACTGTCTACTGAACATCAAAAGCTCTCAGGATCTGAAAGTGTTGAAGGCAAGTGAGTTTCTTACTGAGAAGTGGGAAGTCAATCGATTATTTCAGGGAGCTAAAGACTTCTCGGACAACATGAAAGTTGCGATTTTTGAAAGATTGATGCAACGCCTATGAGCAATCAAATGGGATCTGCCTATTGACTTTGTTTTGAGCTCTTAGTTCTTTTGCCAATGTTTTTCTACTCTCTTTTGTCACTCCAAAATGAGATAAAGAGAGCTTTTGAAAATCACTTTTTTCAAACGATGCACTATTGGTTTCTGCCATTAGACCGTTCCAAAACAGCATAGGCGCCCCTTCGTCCCCTTTTTCGCAGTCATTCATTGCATGTGCGACCGCATTTATAAGCTGTTTATCTCTCCACTGATGTCCCTACTTCCGTTGCACAAATCTCCGTCTTTTCACCCGTTTCAGACTTCCCTTCATTTGGGGCTTCATGTCAAGTCGCAATCTCATTATCTGAGATGCTCTACTATCCAGTTCTCTACATTCTTTGCCGGCAGCTGTGCTACTCTCACTGACCGATCTTTCCACCTTCAATCTCTTTTATCTCCTGCTTTCTCTTCTGCTATCTCCCTCAACTTCTTGCACATTTGCTTGACTCGTCTTCTTTCTGTCCGATAACTCTCTGATAAATTCAATTTCCCGTGATTATCTTCTCAATCGTGTTTGACAATAAATGTCGATCAGGGCTCTACTCGCTCTCATTCGTCTCTTCTGTGAGACGATCGATGGAAATATGAATATTTCTTCGAAATTTCCAAGTTAGCCACAGCGGCAGTTACCACAGGTGAGATGGAACCATAATATATTCTTCTATTGATCAAATTAGTTTTAGTTAAGTTTTTATGATTCTCGAATCGTATAATTCATCAATGAAAGTTGTTCTCAGATCACGATGCAATGTACCTTGGGGTTGTAATCAGCAATGTAATATCCGCTACCTCTATGCGCCCAGTGGAGTGACGATGCAGATGGAGGAAGAACCAACACGGACTCACAGCATTCACTCCGATCAACATCAAGATGTACTCAACCAGATCTTTTTGTTGTAGCTCTAATAAATCTATTTGAATCATTCCAGACTGTTACTGTTTGTTTTTAGCACAACTAGTACAGGAATGCGCCAGAATCCACAGCACAATTTGCTCGTTGTTACTCGATCGTCCCTTTCTTCCTCGCTTGACCTTCTCTCACTCTCTTTTATCTCCCTTCCTCCATTACTTCTAAGGAAAATCCCAGGGAGGTTAGAGTAGCAGGGAAGGTTGTGGGGTTAAAACAGGAGGTTATCGGCGCTTATGCACTTTAGGTGGTCTTCCTATTTCCCTCTCCCCTCCCCCCTCATTCTTCCTCTCCTCTGTAGAGGAGAGGCGGTCCCCCCTCGTGGAGGAGACCAAGTCCGCGGGGGCGTATGCTCCCCTCCCTCTCCTCCGATAGGAGAGCGATGGACTAAACCAGAGAAATAAGAATCAGCACTTATATAGGTTGAGGTGGAATGTAAATGGAGATTGCGAGAGAGCGTTCATATTGAGAGACATAATCTCGTCTGAGTGAGTGACTTAATTGAGTCGTAACTTGCTTTTCATTCTCTCATATTCGCGCGCGCGACAACCGTGCGGAGTGCGTCGAATGAGGAAGAATGAGGGGGAGGGGAGAGGGAAATAGGAAGACCACCTAAAGTGCATAAGCGCCAGGTTATCTATTTGGGACACTGGGAGGGATGGGGCGGAGATTGGCCGGCGAATACAAGCTGAGTATGAGTCATTTCACAAACATCGATCATTCCTAGTCAATCGATCGATTCCCATGGCTCACAAGCTGCGTCTTTTCAATGGCTGTATTCTCCCCGCATTCTTATATGGTTGTGAAACTTGGGCCTTGACTAAAGCACAAAGCGAAAGATTATCGGTGGCCCTAAGACGTATGGAGCGTTGGATGGTCGGATGCACTGTTTTGGATCATCTATCGAACGAAAGGCTTCACAAAGGTAGGAGACGTTGTTCGTGCCGCTTGGAAAAGGAAGTGGCTCTGGGTGCACAAAGTCGCCAATGATCATGATTTGAAGTGGAGCAGATCTGTGATCGAATGGACCCCGCGAGGGCCTAAGCGGAAACGTGGAAGGCCTCAAGCAAGATGGAAAGATCTCTTCATGCGAACAATCGGGCCCACTTTCTTGAGACAAGCAAGAAGCCAGAAGTGGCCTGCCATGCACATCAGAGCCTACTCTTGATAAATGTGTTAAAAT
>LS494380.1:215837-292461 GCA_900490845.1 Pristionchus japonicus | reverse complement strand
TCCATTACACAGCCCCTCGTCTCTTTGCTTCTTCAGCTATTCCGACTCGTGATTCTCTTCGAGAAATCATTGCTCTCTCGCATTTGCGCTCTGATCTTGCTTTATTGATTCCTTTGCAGGGCCCCACTCGCTCTCATTCATCTTGATCCAATTCGAGACTACGCTGACTACTCAGACTACGCATCAACATGCTCAATACAAACGATGCATCGAAGCAGGCAAAGAAATTGCAGGTGAGGAATCGATCGATGTTTTGTCAATCAAAATATATTTAGAAGAAGTCAAATACGAATACGAGGCTTGAGGAAGGAGATTAGTGTTCCCCGTGTTCTACCTGCATCAGTGATAAAAACAAGAGATCTGACTTGAAAATGAACTTTCGACAATCCGGACCACAATACGGACGATTTCATACTTTCATTCTGAATTAATGTGATATTGAATGACGAATAAACTTAATTTTCAAAAATCCAATTGTACATCACGTATCAATGGGCCGCGATGGCTAACTGTTGATGAATTGATCTTCTGTCTTTCCTTACATACCCTCTGGCACAGCTCTGTGCATGTCGTCCGTTCGTACATTAAACGTAAACTGGACGCGCCCACGCCAAGGGATAGACGCGTCACTTAGGCTTGAAATTCTTTCTCCGCTCTGTTCCTAGTTTTAGTTTCCAATTTATCCCTTAATTTATCAAGACTGAAATGAATTGGTACTCTTTCACAGGCATTTTCAGCAATCATGTCGGAATGTAACGAACTGTGCATGGCATTGGCCGAACTATTCTGGATGATGCTGGGGCTGTCCGTTCTCTTCTCGGTTTTAATCATTCTTAGCATTGCCGGACTCGGCTTTTTGGTCTGGTTCACCATCAGAGGATGCATTGTGGGTAATTTTTCTCAGTATATTCTTGACTGTTTACAGGTTCAGAGACTGTGGTTGAAATGAATTGGCAAGTTAATATTTTCAGCGTTGCTGCTCTTCGGATACTGCCGGTGCAGCTGCAACTCCTTCTCAGCTCGAGAGGTGAGTGTTTTACAAGATTTATTGATTATTGACTCATGACTCATCAAAATAAGCATCACAAGCAACATTTTCAGAGGACAACAGGGTGGAGGAAACACAAACAAGGTTGTAAAGCCGCTTACACACGCGGAGAGGCCATATTATAACTATGGTTTCAAGTAATGAATTTGTTGCAAATTTGTTGAGAGTAATGTGGATGTTGATAAAGTTTACGATCAGAAGTGAAATGAGATCGTTGTACAATTTTTGTTAAATATCCTCTTACTGATGGCTCACAACGAAGATGTCTGAACCGGAAACGACAACCACTACCCTCTGGCGTTGCCCGATTGATATCCTCGCGTTGTAAAACGACGCTCCCAAGCGTGAAGAGTCGATTATGTTGCCCATCTAATATCCTTGTCTCTCTTTTGATGTTTACCTCTTCGAATAACCATAATAATACTAATTGTAACGCTTTCAGAGAAGACTTGGGCAATCATGGCTAATTTAGTCATTGTGGTATTTTTCTTCAACACGTTGGTAATCGGGCTCTACGTTTTGGCTCTGAGCAGCGTTTCTCTTTTCGGGAAACTGTCAGACCCTTTCTTCACACCACTCTGCTTACCTTCAGAAATCTCTATTTCTTCACTAGTACAGTTTCTTCAACATGACAAAACCTTCCATGCCAATATGTTATTCATATTGTTCATGGTGAGTTGCTCAGAACTGCGACAGTACATACAGAAACTGTTCTCTCAGTCGGTCGTGAAACTCTCAGTCGTGCAAACGTTTAAAAAAATGTTTTCTAGGTTGTCATCGTTCTCGTCTGGTGTTTTGCATGTTATTGTCGACCTTCTAGGAAGAACAATTTTGTTCAGAAGAAACTCTCTGATGCTAACTGAATACTTGATAAACGAAATTCTCAAAAATGTGTAATGAATAGGGATGGCGAATGAAGAGAATATCAAAGAATGAAGAGGTCATTTTCCCTCCCTCTCATTTTGCTCTTCATGAAGAGCGACGCGGCCGCTCTCCCTCTTCATGAAGAGGGAGAATAACGTGGAGATCTCTCTCATTTCTCCCTCTTATTCTTCATGAAGAGCTCGCCGCGTCGCCTCGCTCTTCATGAAGAATGACACCGATCTGCGCGCCCGTGAGAGGGAGAATGAAGAGTGCAATTCAACCTCTTCATTCGCCATCCCTAGTAATGAACTCATGTATCACTGATGATCAGACCGTCTCATCACTGTCTGACGATTGCGTTTCTATCCTTTGCAGCTTACCCTCTGGCACTGCCCTGATCATTACCCATTGCCATGCGATGCGAATTGAAAAGACGGCTTCCCGCATAGCCCTCTACTGAGTATGGCTTCCGTTCTCGGACATTGGAGGCGCCCACGCTCCAGAGTAATGAGCACTCATTCTGCTTTATTCGCTTTATCCGCCTCTTTCAACCATAATGTCTGTCAAGTATAACGATGCTTATGCGATCATTCTCCTGATGATTTTCGCCATCCTCATGGTGATGTTCTGCTGCGTAGTCATCATTTTCACTTGCATTGAGGAGGTAATCTATTTCGAAATTCTATGGTCATGCAAACGATTTTTTTGCAGTGTTTAGAACCGCGTGATCAGCCAGCAAAGCATCAGGCAAACTCTAAGCTTTCGGAACTCGACAGGTATGCATATTTAACTACTCGCTGCACATATTTATTTTGCTAATAAAGGTTTTCCAGTGAAAACTCCACTGATCGATTCTCTCGTCGTTGCGGTATCTGCGATCTTTCCAATCCATCCATTCGAGCTGCATTCACTGCTTGTGGCCATATTATCTGTATCAGTTGCAGTCGAAAACTTGCGACATGTCCTTACTGTCGTAAGAAAAGCACAGTATTGAGACTGTTTGAGGATGCGGAGCTCGGTTTAGATGGCGGAAGAACGGCTAGTGCTGTTGTGCACAAAGAAGATGCAACGACTGAAAGCAATCCGATTAACATGATCTAAGTCATGCTATTGAGAGGCCGTCCTTTGTTCGATTCAGAATGTTGTAGAATAAATATGAAAAAAATGATGCATTGAGAAAGCAGAAACGATTCTTTAAAAAAATTAGTGGCATTTTGTTTCAATATTTTGGTTGAGGGGTGTTCACATGGGAGAGATACTTTATCTAATCTCAGTCGCATGCCCCCACTGGCATCTCAGGTATTGTTCGCTTGATTGTGCATCATACAATGTGAAGGATGCTCCAGATCCGAAAATTTGACAGTCTAGCGAACTTGATCATCATCGTCCTTCTTCGGATGCTTTTCTCATTACAACATATGACGCCGTTCGCGTAAGAATCGAGCAAATCGGGGAGAGCTTGGCACAGCTCAAAAAGTTAGATACCATCAAAGTATGTGATTTGGGGTTTTCGAGGGTGCTGATGATGAGGGAGACTTTCATTTTTCATTTTGGGCCTCCGTTGGCTCCAAACGACGTCGCGTCGAAATCACATTTTGCACTGCTCCTCAGCCCTCGAAAGCGCTAAAATTAAGCCAATATGGCCCCATGGGGTAGAATTGGGTGCTGATCACGCCTGTCAACTTCACTTTTCATGAATTTCACAAATGATTTTTAAAAATGGAAGTTTTCATAGAGGCCCGTGCAGGCAGAGTGACCTACATAGATCGATCGGGCATAACGAGAGGATTTCAAATATGTGCTTAAAACCGCAATCGGGCTCGCCGTTTTCAATTGGGGAGTGAGATGGTGAGTCGAAATCGCGGGTGGAATCTCACGTCTCCCACTTGTTTACACGTTGACCTCTTCCCATCTCCCTCCTCTGCCTCTCACTCCCTTGATCTACCTCGAGTCTCGCCTCTCTGCCTGGTTGCACTCTCTCGATTCCCCATGCTCTCTCGCCTCGTCCCTCTCAGTCGAGGGAAGGGAAGCGTGTAAACAAGAGGATTACGTGCGATTTCACCCGCTATCTCTACTCACTATCTCACTCCCCAATTGAAAACGGCGAGCCCGATTGCGGTTTTAAGCACAGATTTGAAATCCTCTCGTTATGCCCGATCGATCTATGTAGGTCACTCTGCCTGCACGGGCCTCTATGAAAACTTCCTTTTTTAAAAATCATTTTTGAAATTCATGAAAAATGAAGCTGATAGGCGTGATCAGGACCCAATTCTACCCCTGGGGCCATATTGGCTTAATTTTAGCGCTTTCGAGGGCTGAGGAGCAGTGCAAAATGTGATTTCGACGCGACGTCGTCTGGAGCCAACGGAGGCCCAAAATGAAAAATGAAAGTCTCCCTCATCATCAGCACCCTCGAAAATCCCTAATAACATACTTTGAGAGAATCGAACTTTTTGAGCTGTGCCAGCCATTGCTCGACTCTTACGCGAACGGCGTCATATTTGACGCTTTTACAGGATACTTGGGTATCATGGCTGATCCGTTCACTCTGACATTGGCCCTTATCATGATTGCAATCGGAATCGGCTTTTTGGCTTTGAGCTGCTTCTTCGCTTTCATTATCTATAAACGCGAGGTAACCAAACTTTTTTCAAGATCTCTCATATCGATCACTATTCCAGTGCGAGGATACGAATTCTCTGCCAACTAACAATAAAACTACAGTGGGAACTATGAGTCATTTAGAATTGGAAAGGTATGAAGCATATCCGATACCTATGCGAACTGATCTTTTAGTGTGCTATCAACCGCTCATTTCTCCCGTCGTTGCGGCATTTGCGATATCACGAATCCCTCCATTCGGGCTGCCTTTGCTGGCTGTGGACACATCACCTGTATTAGTTGCAGTCACAAACTGATGAGCTGTCCCTATTGTCGTGAAATCAGCACTGTTGTCAGATTGTTCGAGGATGTGGAAACGGGTGACAAGTAGGGATGGAAAACCAATATCAATAACCAATATATTGATTCTCCCGTGAGAGAGACAACGCTCTCTCACTCATAATTGACAAACAATGCGAGGGGATATGCAAAAGACCCAATATATTGAGTGACGACCCAATATATTGGGTTTGGGCATTTGCATGCCATTCCCACCAATTTGTTCAAATTTAAAAGTCAATATATTGACAATCCACCCAATATATTGGGTTCTCTCCTTCCTCACTCAATATATTGGGTCGATTTGCATCGCCGATCGACTAATCAACAAGATATTGAATGAGAGGAATGGGAGAGGGGGGAAAGAGGAAGAGTTATTGGGTATTGATTTGTCATCCCTAGTGACAAGCCAACAAATGTCAAAAATCAAAAGGAGGTATCGACTACTGAGAAACAACCTGATTATGTTGTTTTTATGTCTGCTGTATGAAGCCTATGTTGTTGTTGAGGTGACAACGAACAATTGATGGGATGACAAACTTACAAACTGAGCAAGATCCAATGTTTCCTCATGATGAAACGGTACCGGTTTTACCGGTTTTGCAGAAAGCGGTATTTTTTTGTTTTTGGGAAACGGTAAATTTTTACCGGTTTTTGGGAAACGGTAAATTTTTACCGGTTTTTGGGAAACGGTAAATTTTTACCGGTTTTTGGGAAACGGTAAATTTTTACCGGTTTTTGGGAAACGGTAAATTTTTACCGGTTTTTGGATGCAACGCCAAAAAGGAACGGTGCAGATTTGGCAGAAGTTCCTCAGTTCGTAAATCTCGTTTTTTTTTCATCAAGATTTCAGATGGAGAATACAGTAACCCATTAGCCCACTCCCAGTCCACCCAACAATTTGTTGATCATATCCCATGCACACTCAACACCATCGCACTGATATAACATTCAAACTTTATTGCGAAGCTCAGCCGGGGAGGGGATGGTTCACACACCACTCGGGCGCGCGCGCGTCATGCACACACCGGGGCCGCGTCGCGTCGCGCTAGCTGCGTCGCGTCTAGAGGGCGAGGGGTGTGTTGTAGTAGACAGAGGAGGGCGCGTTGCGGTGCTCCTCCAGGTTGCCCTGCGTGCCGTTGCCAATGCGGATCACCGTGCCTGCAAGAGGATACGGTAAGTACAGTAATCGATGAGCTACAGTATCCTACTCGATCGATACTACCGTACTCACCGGTGGGTCCCTGCTCGATGGCGGTGATCACGGATCCCGAGGAGTACGAGTTGCGGGCGCCAGCCTGGCCGGCAGCATCGTAGTACCACGCGCGCTTGCCGTCGTAGTAGATGCCTGATGAGGGTACGGTATGAGTACGGTATATCGATTAGGGTACGGTAGGTGGTCAGGGTACTGTATCCTCACCGCGAATGTTGTCGTAGAAGGCGGGCTTGCCGGCCAACTGCGTCTGGATCTCGGGGGGAGCGAGGTAACGCTGGCCGTATCCGGCTCCGTAGTACTGCTGACCGCCCTGCTGCTGCTGAGCAAGCTGCTGCTGCAAATCGAATACCGTAATCAGAGAGTTGGGTGGGTCAGCCTTGCATAACGAGAGCCGTCATATTACCTGCTGGATCTGGGCCTGAAGCTGCTGGAGTCCGGTCTGGTATCCGGCCTCGTACTCGGCGGTGTATCCGCCCTGGGGAAGACCCTGGCCGGAGGCTCCAGCCTGGAGACCAGCCTGAAATTGGGTTGGTTACTGTACTGTCCTGATCAGGGTGGGCATACGGTAGGGCCGGGATACGGTACCTGGTACTGGGCGCCGGCCTGGTATCCGAGCTGGTAGCCCTGCTGCTGCGAGTACTGCTGCTGCTGGCCGGGGTAGCCGCCCTGCTGGTAGCCGTAGGCCTGGTTCTGCAATCGAGAACTGGTTAGTACGGTAGTGAGGATCGGGTGCTACCGTAAGTATCGATCGAGCATCACTACTTGGAACGATATGATACAGTGAGGGTACTGGGGATCCTCGATCGATATACGGTAGGCGGGTCAGGGGTCCCAGGTGGATCAAACTCACGGTGGATGAAGCGGAACGTCCAGCGTTGTAGGCCATTGCGGTCGGTGAGATGACGAGTCGACTCGGGAGGAACGAGTGGAGGTGTGGTGCAAGACGGCAATCGTCGACCTTTTATAGGGGATCCAAGGGGGGCGAGAGAGCGGGCGAAGCGAGGAGGGCACGGGCAACCGCCATTGTACGCGCGCCTGCAGGGAAATGCGCGGATTGGATAGGGGAATGAGGAGATTAGGGCGAATTTAGCAGTAAAATGTGGAAAGCGACGTGTTAAAGTGAAGATATTGGTTGCGCGAGCATTACGAACAACAATAAACATTAAAACAACAAACAGTAATTAGCTAATTAAATAATTAAGAAAAGAAAATAATAAATTACTCCTCGATAAAATACAGTACTTTAGCCGCGTGCGACTCTCCTTTCTTCTCTTTGTGAAACCTCTCCAAAATGTTGTGCGCTCGATTTTCTGCTTGATCTTTGAACTTTACATGCGAGTTTCGAGCTGGTCCGTCAGTAGCTTGATCGGATACACTCAGGTACGCTTTTCTGCACTTGATTCCATTGTTTTGGTGGTTCTGGAGCTTCAATTGGACGTGATTAAGCCCCTTCTTTGCAGTCTCGCTTCAGTCGACTGCTTGTTCGCCCCGCACACTTCTCCACTATGACTGTGACTGCAGCTGCAGCTGCAGCCGATGCAGCCGGCACATCGAGCTGCATCCAGATTCCGGCCTGCGTCCGAGGCATGAAGGAGCTGGATCGGGAGAAGTTCAGGTGAGAATTTGCTGGTCTTTGACTTAGTTTCGTGTAAAACTTCTCAAATCACGCCTAGGCGCGCCTTTGCTACCTTTAAAGGCCCCTTTCTCGCTTTTGATTTTAAAGTTGCGTTCCTGGGATCATTTTAACCTTAAATTCACGTTTAAACTCAGTATAGAACAAAGCATTTCCTAATTTTACTGCAAGTGCATCGCTATACCTTGTAATTCAGAGCCTCGTTCACGTTCCCCGTGCTCTCCGTTGAGCCGAAGGAAGTCGGCAGACTGCGTGGCGCCCTCACCAAGTACACGATCAAGCAGTTCGGAAAGTCAATCAAGGTTCGTCGTCTTCCTTCCAACTACTCCATCTGTACTATATCTCTGTACTTCCAAACCATCCAATCTCCCCCAATTACGGGCTCGTTCACACTTCGATTGCTAAGTTTACTTTCAAAAATTGTCATTATCGCCACAATAGATGTATCTTTCCATTGATAACGATTGTATAAATGGCTAACCGCGTCGTCTACTGCACCCGATCGCAAACTGAATTTAAAATTCACGAATTCCAGCCAATCATGGACACGTCCGACAAGCAGAGCAAGCTGTTCGTGCTCAATCCGGATGTCGTCAACTCGGACGAGGTTTGCCGCTCTAAATTTAAACGAATTTCCAATTAAATGCCTCGTGTGTGACTCAAATTCACGTTACTGGCTGTATTTGCTGTACTGATTAAACGAAGTCCAGTTCTGGTCAAACTCCGTTCAAGAATCCTGTTGTTCAATTCCCCTGTCCATTCTCCCTCACTTCCCCTCATTCAGACTCGTCGCGCTGTGCTCGAGGCGGTCGGCGGCGCGACGGGCAATGCGGACAGGGAGATCACGGTGAGGATTTGACTTTTTTTACGATTCTATCAACTGATTCATGATGCGTGATGCGTGTTCGGTCTTGGTGTGGAGATTCTTGATTACCGGCGAGAGCTCGATTCGATTACTTTTTTTTACAATTCAGTTGATATGATGTGATTGAGGAGCAGGAGTGGCGTGGGTAGCGATTTTTTTTGAAAATGAGGAACTTGAAAGTTGAAAGAAATTTGAATCCCCGAATCTCACAAATTTAGTTTTAGTATTGTTTAAAGCCCAGTTGTATTGCAGATCGTGCCATTCACAGGGTATAGTTGGTACTGGTAGCAGTAATTGTGTGGGCAGCAAATTGCGTCTCATGGTTTTGGTCTTTGTTGATTATTGCCTGCGTGTTATTGCTCATCGCATGATCAATCGAATATGAAGATAGTCTCTTGCTCAAATCTGGCAAGCATTGTTTGTTAGCGATTTTTTAATGTTTCAATATTTCTACTTTCAGGAGCAGGAGTACTCACTTGGCTTCGACGAGTGGGACCAGCGGGCGATCTTCCGCGCTGTCCTGCCGGAGGGGAAAGAGTTCAGGTGAATCAGCTTCGTTTGATGATTTTGTAATGGAATTAAATGATTCCGCCCTCTTTCGAGACCGGACTTGATCCTACGCTCCATAAACTGGCGTCGCTGCTGATTAATGCCAAAAATATGTATTTATTGTATTCGAGAGAAACTCCGAGGAAGAATTGATCATGGCAGCCTAGTATTCACTTTGTCCACACTCCGCATCCGCAATGCACCATGAACAAAAATTGCCGCATGATTTATTCCTTGATTCAACTCTTCCCCCATTCGCAGTTGCCTAATTCAAAAAAAAAATTTACTGGTGCTTACAATTAGCTCTCATAGAATACAATTTCAACCGTGCTCTAAAACTTTAATCGCAGTTCCTTCACGCAAACGGGCCACCTCGTGCACTGCAACCTCACGGACGAGTTGATAGAGTACGGGAAGATCATCGGCGCGATCCTGATGGCCAAGAACGCGACCTGTCGGTGAGTCCTGAGGGGATTAACGATTGGGGATTACGGTAGCCTGCCGTCGGCAGCAAGCTGCCGGTGGGGGATTATTGATTGATTGAGAATATTGATGAGGATTACTGTAGCTTAGGGAAGATCCTGCTGTCTGTGAGATTATCGATTGATTGGTGTTTACGATAGCTGCTTCTGAATTATTGATTGATTGGGAGGGATACGGTAGTGGTATTCTGTGCCCATCCAATCATAATCAATTACAGGACAGTTGTGAACAAACCGGACATGATTTCGAACACGTTCAGGACGTTTGAGGTGAGAATATTTTATTTTTTGAGCTCATCGTAGCCTCATTACTTAACAAGCAAACGCCTTTGGTCAGATGAGGATATGGTGAAACGCAAGTGCGCTTTTGAGAAATGTAGCGATTTTCTTAACTCACCTCACAGCTGTCAGGACTTTTGAGGTAGATTTTTTAGTTGCGGAGAAAGATGTGTTCTTATTGACCCGTTCGACGTCATCATGACTATGATAACGCTATGAAACCGAATTAAGTAAATCGTTAGTCTCTAAATTATCGAAGAAAAAATGTTTTCGGCTACAAGGATGACACAATGAAGAATCTCTGAAACCTAAATAATTCGGTTGTCTGAAAATAATATTCCCTCAATCGCAGGTGGACCTCCTCGCGGGCGAGCCGAACTACGTGGTGGACACGATCGAGGACGGCTGCAAGTATCGGATGGACTTTACCAAGGTGCGGAATTTGAATTTTTTGAGTTCCCGCCGAAAAATGGAGCGAAAATAAAGTTCCTATTAAAAACGATCTAGTTTTCTTTTTTTTTCCGACAGCGTTTGAATATTCCTCATCAAACTTTTGGATGGGATACTGTAGGAACGACTTGAAATCCTCAATTATCGATCCGTTTGACAGGTCTTCTGGAACTCGCGCCTGTCGCACGAGCACGGGCGCGTTATCAAGCAGCTCTCGCCGACGTCCTTGGGTACGGTAGCTTTTGAATTTATTTCAATTCCCGCCAAGATGTGGAAAGAATTCAAAGCCCCTATTGAAAGTGACCGAGTTTTCGATAAAAACGGTAAACCAATAATCAATCTATTACAGTATTTGACGCGTGCGCAGGCATCGGCCCGTTCGTGATCCCGGCTGCGAGAAAGCACAGTGAGTTGCGAGTTTCGAAAGCGGTATAATAGAGGGTGTCTTTGGAATTCTCTAGTAACGGATAGGCCAGTTGGCTAACAATCAAATATATCCAAATGTCACTGTTAGTTTCCTGCTTCGGCGTCATCAAATTATGGTATGCAGTAGGAAAAGTTGGTATTAAGAACTTATCTGTTTCAAAAACTCATAATAGTCGCTAATGCAGAACACAGTGAGTGGCGTGTTTCGGCTAGCTGTGATATTGTGACTGGTCGAGGCCTGTTAGTAGACGAGGCAACTGCGTTGAGTAAAAATCGATTTCGAGCCGAAACACGATGAGTTGTGCGTTTCATCGCCATGCTATAGAAGCTTCAAAATACGTTGCATCGATGTAATCGTAAAACTGTTCCTAATTATTAGCATCTTGATTTTGTAGAAGGTGGCATCGCAAGTTGCGAGGTTTGACAGTTTCATAAAATGTAAATGTGCGATTAACTTTGATAGCTCTTTGCGAACATACAGAACACTCGATTTTCGAACAAATCGTTTTGAATCAATCCATTCCTCTCACAGAACCTCCGCAAGTAATTCTCGCGAACGACCTCAATCCGGAGAGTGTGCGGTGGCTGACGGAGAATATGCGGATCAATAGTGTGAGTTGGTAGATTTTTTGTGATATGAATGATTATTATATTGATGTTGATTTCGATCCAATGCTGTTTCTAAAATTGATGAAGCAGTGAATTCATGGGTGAATATTCATTAGCGAGAGGTTCATGCTGTGGTTTGTTTTATTCGGCCGGAATGATATCATTGGTTACCCTGGCGACCTTCGTGCTATGTAAGCGACTCGAAAGAATGATTGAATTGGTGCTGTTATTCGCTGGATTCTTTGTTTTCTGTGAAAGTCGGAAATACTAACTAACTGCCAACTAGTGTTGTTTTATGAGTGCGTTGAAGCCTGAAACGTTTTGGCGATTGTAATGGCTGATGCTGAAATACTAATCGCTCTTGTGCACTTACCATACTCCGCCCATTTCAGGTGAAGGAAAGCGCGATCGGCGTGTTCAACCAGGACGCTGCCGCGTTCATTCGGGGTCCCGTCGCGGAGTGCATCCGGAAGCACGAGGTACGGTATGCATGATTGATTGATTGGCACTTGGGAGTGGTAGTGAGAGCGAAATGATGTTTGTCATGTTTCACAGACCAAAAAATTGGATTTTTGCTGGTTCTCTTCCGAAAATGCTGGTTCTCTTCCGATCGACATTGATTGCTAACCACCATCTATAGCAGTTTCGTGAAACGTAGAGTAGACATGCCGTCGGACCTGAACTTCATCTTTTCCCATCCCGCTCTCTGTTCTCGTCTTTCTTATTTGATTTTTTTCGTATCTTGTCTCTCAATCAATTGGCGATTAACACTACGTGAAACGAATATGGAGTGTTGAAAACTCGGATTCATCTGCCTAAAACGAATACACCCCTTTCCAGTCCTTGTTCTCCTTTCTTGTTTTCGATAAATTGTTTGTATTTGTTCGCATCACTACCACCATTGGTTTCGAAACATTTTGAGTCCCTATGATTGGTTCACGAAACCTGAATCTCTAATTCTTCCCCATTGCAGTCCCTGCCCTCCTCCTCCCGTCCCGAGGCGGCGCACATCATCATGAACCTGCCCGCCCTCGCTGTGACCTTCCTACCCGCCCTGAGGTGTGTTGCTTGTTGTTGGTGTTTTTGACTTAAAGTTGAGGGTATTGTGAACCGGGCCATTGGAGTGACAGTGAATGATCAAGCCTGTTGGCATTTGGCAGCTGGCAGTCTCGTGATTGGACGTCTCCAGTATTAACAACAAAATTTGCTAACTTCGCTCAAACTGCGAGATCCGGTGAGCCGGGTGGGTCGAGTGGCAGTGATTCCTCATAGTAGCTTGGCTTTTGAAGCTTTTGATCGTACCAGACCACGCGAAGTGCAACAACTAATTTTCGTTGCTTTGCAGAGGCATGCTGCAGCAGCAGCCGGAATCGAGCGACGAGGCTGCAGCCCCTGCAGCAGATGCAGCGCCCTTCCCCGTCATCGTCTACTGCTACCTGTTCGCCAAGGTGTGTGGTGGGGACCCTGAGTAGATAGTAATAGGGAATCCCTATTAGGGATTCTGATTTCGTGCAAGTGCTTCGCAGGTTCGGAGCCTGGTTAAGTTCCCGAATGGCTGGTGTATCTTTGATTAATGGAATGTTAACTTACATTACTGAAAATATTTTATTTCGACACGTGAGTAGTGGATGCGGAGTGGTGATGACATGAGGCAGAGATTTCATGCTTTACAATTAGACTAATTTGCATGGTGAGTTAGGGCTGCTCGTTCACGATTAGAAATACAGAGGAATGTGCGTTTTAGTCTATCCGAGATTACTTGTTCACAAACACAATAATTTGATCACAAAATTGGAGCATTATTTTTTTACGAATTAGGAAGAGTGGGGTTATTGTTAGTTGCACAACCACATTGCGACTATGGTTCGTTTCAGGCGCAGAAGTGTGTGTTTTCCTCGTCCTTTGAATCCACAACTCTTCCCGGATTCCGAATGGTTTACCATCTTACTCAAATTTCAGGCGCACGAGGACGTGGAGCCTGAGTGGTACGCGGCGAGGGCGAGGCAGATGGTCGAGGAGCAGATCCAGTGGGAGGGCGTGGAGATACGGTGAGTACTTCTCTTAACCCCCCATCCCCTTCTCCGTTAGCGTTTTCGAAGTTGTCGATGTTAGCAAGTCGAGGGTTCGAGTGTCTGATACTTTGATTCTGAAAACAAAGTAGTTGCATCCTAGCACCTTGACGTTTCGTGTGCGCTACAACACCAGTACTTTCGGATTCTGAATGTTACTTCGAAGTCCCTCATCTCCAAAAAAAACTAATTATTTCCTTACATAAAAACTCATAAAGTACGAGATTCCACTATTTTTCAAAATAACTCAATTTTTTTCTTGCAGGAAAGCCCATCGAGTGAGGACGGTGTCGAGTCGGAAGGAGATGTTCTGCATGGAGATTGTGGTGCCGTGGGCGTTGATGAGGGCTGAGGAAAAGGTAAGGAGAGGACGGAGGCTTAAATACCATCTCGTAAAGCTCATAGAAGGCTATTAATGCAGATAGCTAGAAAACTACTGGCCGACACTGGAAAAAACAAGTTTCTCTGAACTGAAGGGTTGGTGTTGCAGAGTGTTCTCATAGGCCGAGCGATCCGTCTGATCGCGATTCGTGTCGGCTTCGGAAAGTTAAAAAAATAATAAATCAGTTCTTGTAGAACGGCAATGGTAGCAGCGAGGAGCCAAGCGCGAAGAGATCAAAGACCAGCGACGAGTGAGGGTTATCGATTGAATTATTGATTTGAAGATTTACGAAAGGTTTTTTTGTTAGAGATATTTGTTACTTATTGTTATGGTAATATTATCAGTACGGTATCTTGTTATGTTATTTTCGAGGTTTGTCTTACTTTGTTTGTTGAATAAATTTCATTTTCATTAATGTATCTTACATGATCAATTCACTCAAGAGAGGTTCAAGACCTGTTGGTGTATCTTTGCGAACGAATTGTGTAGTTTCAAGGAGAAGCGGACGACGATTGGAAAGACTGCGATGAGATTGGAAGTTTGGGTAATCTGAGATGCTTGAACAGATGCTGCCGCGGTCGCTGCAGCAAGCGTGCAGCTGCAGTAGCAGAGGAATGACTGCAGTCGGACAGAGGTTGCAGCAAGGGCGGACGCAGCAGGCCAGGTAGGGAGAGGGTTGGAGAGTCGGGGGAGTAGGTGGTTTGGTGCTGGAGAGAAGAGTTAGGAGCACGGGCGTTGGTGAGCCGGTGATGTTAAGAACATACTGGCTTTTTAAAAAATATTTTGGTGGTATAATAGCCAGGGATTCAATCTTTGTCGCTTTCTTGGACAAGCACCGCAGAGAAGACTCTTTGATTTGGTTGAGCTATCTACAAATATTCATAAATCACTTGGCGCTCCCATGTTCATCCCAATCCTGAGGTGATCTCGGAATGTTTCCTCTTTGATTAAACGCATCCGTAATGAGCATGACAAATCCACTCAAATGAGCTAGGGGAATTAGTGTTCTGCTCACTCTTGGAATCCGTTTTGCTTTGCATCTGTGATCAATAGCAGGCAGTATTCCAATAAATCAACCAATCTGCTTTAATGGGACGCGCAGGGCGAATCTGTGTTCCGCCCAATCTCTAAAATCAACCAGAACAACTCTCCACTGATCATAATCATGGATATATTCGGAATAATAACAATAATATCAACTCTCAGATGCGTCTCCTCCTTCCCCTCCTTCCGCGTCGCCAGTATAAGAAGGATCATCGCGGAGAGGACGGCCAATAAGTGAGCAATTCAATTATTAATCGTGTATAATTAGTGTCCGTAGTCCCTTTCAAATAGGGAAAAGGTTTTCAAAATTGTGCGGTATTTTTTTACATTGTCCACGATCACAGCATCGGAGTAGTGGAACTGACACTGTTGTGTAGTGGAAGGAGCATGGATCCAAAAGCGTTCGCGAAACTGTTAATTGCTACGAAGAAATCCAATAAGTGATTCATTTTTTACACGCTATCCCTCAATCAATTGCACACAGCGGAATATGGAATCATTTGATGAACTTGTGAAACCGAGATGGGATTTGCCTTTGTCGCGCAGAAGACGGCTACTGATAGCAAGCATCAATCGTATTGGATTTTCTTCTCTTTTATTTGGTCATCAATCGGATATCACTGAGCTATGCCGAACCCCGGCTCGTATGAAGTATCTATGAAACACAAATATCATTTCCAATCTGGGACTTCGTAAATCATCTTCCAGATTTAACGAGTCGCGCGTGCACGAGATCGGGCCGGACCTGGCGGCGCTAGAGTGGCTGATGGAGTGCGGAGCGACGAAGGTACGGTATTATTGATTGCAGTACGGCGGAGTACGGTATCAAGGTGGGTACCCTAATCAATACTGACCAATCAATAATCAGGTGGATATGTCGGACGGCGCGTCGATCGGCAGCCAGCGCGAGATGCGGGCGTACCTGGCGAAGAAGATGGACCCGGCGATGGTTAGTTCTGATTGATGGGGATTTAATTAGATTTTTACTTAGAGCCTTAGAGAAGCGCGGAAGTAGTTAGTAAGAGATTAGAGCGTATATTGTGGAGAAGATGGATCCGGCGATGGTTAGCTTATTAAATTCTGCCGGGGTTTTTGGAACTGATTTTGACTGTTTGGCTTGATAGAGTGGCTGTGAGTGAGAGATGCGGGCATATCTGGCGGAGAAGATGGACCCGGTGATGGTGAGGAGAGTTAGTTGATGATACTCAAGGACCATGTGGATTATTGACAGTGCTGAGGAGTTGTTGGTTTAAAAGAACGGTGAAGCATAAATGGCATAAGCGAGAAACGAAGTTGTGCTAGTGAATTAAAGAGTTGTGGGAGAAAATCTAGTGAGCGGGCGATGTGTGCAATGATCATCCAGACGAGGGACTGGAATGAATTGTTTTTTCTCCCGTGTGCAAGAGGAATTGGAAATGACGGAAAGTTTCAAATTTGATAGGATCGAGAAGCACAGATAGAATATGTAAAATCATTGTTAATATTTGATTAGGTTTTGTGCCTTCTATTGAAACAGTGTCTTGCTCGGGGATTTGAGGGACTGCTGAAACGCAACTGTGCCGTCCATCATAATGGCTGATCTCGCTTTTTGTTGTTCTGCTCTTCACTGGCTACTTATTAGAAAACGTTCGACGCTCACTATTCGATCGAGTCTGATAGCAGTGAACTACCGGGCAGTGCGAACAAATACTGAACGTGAATAACCTCTTTCAGTCCGCCACCGCCTCTCCTCCTCCATCCCCTCCTCCCTCTTCCCTCTCGACTGTCCGATCGACACTCGCCCATGGAGACAACGCCTTTGTGAAGCAGTGGCCGAACGCGCCCAAGGGTTAGTAAAAATATTAATTAATTAATTAATTAATAATATTATCATAATGAATGCATGATAAGAGGTACAGGGCCAGCTTCCTCAGGGTTGTTAGTAATAAAGAAACTAGCAATTGTGAAAGAATGGGTGTAGAAAACGAGAGGACTAATGTGTATGGATGTATGAATAACGTGGATTTTACGAGCTATGAGTGAATAAGCGAGGATAGTGATTAGTAAGAGACGAGGATAAGTAGGAGGAGTGAGGATGCAGCGGTTCACTGTATTCTTTGGGGACGTTTTGGATTTGTTGAAACGAGCTTTTTGTTCTCTCATAAAATAATTCAGTTACATTTGTGATTAGAGTAAATAGGAGCTTCGAAGTTGCAGCAATGCATTGTATTCCTCTCTGTTTCCCAGAAGGCGATTCCTTAGCCGTGCTGCCTCATGATTAACCAATTTCCTTTGGTGGTGATGCTAGGATTCATAGCTCAAATATATCCCAAAGGCTCTCAGCATGATCTCAGTTCCTTCTGTTCTTCCCCAAATGGCCCACTATTCCTCTTGTCAGGAGCGCACCTCTTCAACGTCGGAGGTCGAGATATAGTGGTAGACTGGGGATTCAGTCTCTCAATTTAGGTACTGGATTATTTCGGTAGGGCTTCAGAGTAGATGGTCTCACCAAATAAATCAACAATTCTCATCAGGCGTGGTATTTTAGTAGTAATAGTGAAATGGTTGTGTGAGGTTTCACCCTCGCATTATATGCACTCTGCTTGTCGGGTACTGCTCAATCCTCCCGTGAGAGTATTACAAAACTATTCACCTATCAGGCGCGCACCTCCTGCACGTGGACGCGTCCGACTCGGCCATCGCCAATGAGGGATTCAAGTATCTCAGGGAGGTACGGTGGTTATTGATTGATCAGTTATCGATTAGTGGATACGGTAGTATTGATCGATTGATATCTAAATGACGAAAGTGTCTCAAGAGGTGCATACTATAAAATAGTGATCGATTCGAAGGAAATAAAAACAAATCATCGCCACCGACTATGTTGATGCTTCACTCCTATGTCTTAATCGGGTCCAGCCAACCTCTTCAGTAGTTTTCTCGTCACTCATTTGGAATTGCCAAATGAGTGGCGGGAAAACCACTGACAGGAGAAGGATGCAAGTTGACATGTTCCTGACGATTTTTCGCTTCGTTTTCTAAACTTATTCAAGTCGCGAGAATGTTTCTCAATGGAGTTAGCTCAGGTCGGGAAAAAATTAATCTAATTCACGTGCAGGTTCGCTGTCTTCGCAAGCTGAAGCTCAACTTCTGCGACTACTTTGGGGATGAAGCGATGCGGGAGCTGGCGGGAGGGCGGCCGGCCAGGACTCTGGAGGACATTGTGAGTTTGAACTTGTGGTTAACATAGTTCAAATGTCGACAGGCATAGGTGAGAGTGGTCTAGGGGACGGAATAAAATAATGAAAAAGGGCTTTGGGGACAAAGCGATGCGGGAGGGCGACCAGCGAGGACGTTGGAGGATATTGTAAGTTTTGAAAAGTTGTGAGAGTTGTTTCGTGTTTCTCGATTATGTTAAGATCATGGCGTAATCTTGTCATTCGTTGAGAGTCCATGCTGTGTTCGAAAAACAACTCTAAATGTAAGAATAAGACTACGCGATAATGCGTTCAGTTGAAGTTGTTTTTTTTGTGAATGCGTCAAAAACCGTCAACCATAATATCATTGAAGGACACGGATTAAGTAGTACATAGCTAGATGTAGCCTTTTCCCAATATATTTACAATAATTATGAAAGTATTTGCATGGGCATTCCAGGAGATCGTGCTCAACCCGTCCATCTCCGACGGCGCCGTCTACTGGTTGTCGAAGATGACGGCACTGAGGAGGTTAGAGAGCTAATTAATTAATTATTTTTAAATAATTTTATTGGCTCTGATGAAAATATCGAGGAAGCAGGATCAGTTTTCCTACTCGTGGTTGCTTCGTGTTTCGTGGCCTAGCCAAAGCCTGGACGCTCGCATTTCAACCGCTAATACGCGTGGATATTACTAAATTAATAAATTCTTGTATATGCAACGTTTGACGACGTCATCGTCGTGGTTAGCTAATATAATCATTGCAGAGCACACTTCTACTTTCTGCCGTACGTCGCGAATCGGCCGGCCTTCATCAGGGCGATCAAGATGGCTGTGCCGAGGTGATTAGTTACATTTAGTCTAATTAGTGAATTAGTCTATTTAGTGGTCTTACAACAAGTTGTTGTGAATAGACAACTGTTTAGTTGATCGGTGTTTTGAGTATGATTTAAAAAAAAATGTATTATAGAAGATTCGTATTCCGTGAAATTACTTTCCCAGAAACCACACATTGAACGGTGTTGTTCTGGGTATCATAGATGAGTTAGAAGCAAGTATATTCAATTGGGAACAATGTAGTTGAATACTGATGTAAAAAAACACAAAAATCCATGCATAACCTACAGGTGTACGGTAACGTTCCCCGAGGTGTCCAACGTCGGTTACGGTTACGATGAGAAGGAACTGGAAGGAAAGAAGAAGTAATCGATCGATATGGAGAAATACGGTAGCTCTGCAGTAACCCCGGTTTGCATTTCTAGTGAACACCTTACTAATTGTTGCAACGTTAGTAATTTCTAAGATTGCTAATATTGATAGGATTGATGAGTCATGTTTGTTGCGAACTTTTCGAACTGTTAGGAGTGCTGTTGCACCGATTTTCTCCGTTTTGATAGGATTTCTGTATTTCAGTAGGATAGAATCTTTGTTGTTTATGTTATGAGTGTTTAGACACGTACGGGTATGATATGTATAGAACTTTATCGAGCTGTATCGAGTATATAGAATGATAAATTATATCACTGAAGAAGCACCAAGAAAAGTTGACGATTAAATCGCACGTATTTGCACTATGAGATAGATGGCAATGGAGGTAATTGGATGGGAGTGGAATGGGAGAAATGGCAGAACAGAAAAAAACGAGGAAATTGTATCAGGTAAGTAGAGGAAAGAGAAGAAACAAGAACAAGGCTACAACTGCTGGTAAGAAAACTCTTTTGCTAGGTTCTCATTGACGTCGCTATCATCAAGCACCTGGAGCACCTGAGGGCTAGAAGACGAGTCCATGAAGAACTGTCCCAGAGGGGTAAACTGGTCAACCGGGAGTCGGTTCTGTGCATAGTCTTGGCCGAGAAGGTAGGTGGGGAAGGGCTCGAAGGGAAAGTTGGACATCTCTGACAGAGGACCGGCAGGGGTGAATCCGGTGCGAGTGGAGAGGAACTCGTGGAAGTTGCGGTAACGAGGGGGTTGTTGGTTCTGAGGTTGAGGAGGAGACGCGGGAGACGCCTTCCAGCAGGGGTCCTGGTCCATGGCGAAGCCGGTAGGGCGTCCCATCTGGAAGAAACTCAGTTAGTGATAACTCTAGGGTACGGTATCTCACCATCTGGTCCTGCTGAGCCATGAAGGGAGGAGGTGCGAGGGACGAGTCGCTGTAGAAAGAGTCGGACGAGTCGGAGTGCTCGGTCCTGCAAGGAATGGATCAGTTACAGTAAGTGAGTTTATCGATCGATACCTGGCAACTGAGAGTGGGCGCGGGAGGTCCGTGCGGATGGGTCTGGCGCGGTTGAAGGTAGAGTAGAGTTGCTCTCGGTGCGCCTGAAATTATTAAATATTTAAATGATTTTGTTAATTTAATAATTACTTATTTTCGAAAATACTTACCGGCGAGGAGACGCACTGATGCGTGAGGAGGAAGTCAACGAGATGAGCGTACTGAAACATGGTTTTGTTTTGCTTTTTGAATCATTTTTGGCCTTTCCCCCCTTCGTTTTTATCATTATTATTAGGATCTTTAATAACTCACATCGTTCTCCAGTTCGGCATTTCTATCCAGTGCGCTTCTCAGTTCATTCATGAGATTCTTGTTGTCTTCCTTGAGTATGTCCCTCTCGGCCACGGCGTTCTTCTGGCGCTCACTGAAATGATCGCATTTTGATTTAGTTTCTTCGAAGAGATTCGAAACTACATATTCAACAGTGGAATATTCGAAACAAGAATGGGTAGCAAATATTCACCGATGCTTGGCCGCCGATACGTTGTTCTTCTGACGTCGAAGTTTGTACTTGGATCTCTCCTTGGGATCTAGGGGAGTCTTGGACTTGATTCCCTTGGCCATTGTTGCTGCTGAAATGTTTCCGTTTCGATCTTCTGGTAGAAAATCAGTTGAAAAATCATGCATCGAGCAAATTGTACAGCGAAATGGTGTTGCGAGCTTCTCGGGCTTCTTCCAAGTTATAACTCGAAGCGATATCCGCCTCAAGACTAAAAACCCTTATATACCCGGCACCGAAGTCGGGGGAGGAGATCAAGAAAGGGGGGGGGGGAAGGAACTTCACGGGAAGGAACTTCCCCATAGAGGGAACGAGACGACAAAGATGGGAAGTGTCGCTGTCTCTCCTCTCTCCCCAACTTGAGTGATCTCTTCCTCTGTTCAATCTCAATACAGTTCGCCTTATAAGATTGGACAGGGAAGAAGGGGCTCTCTGCTTCTCTCAATCTTTCTTTATCTTTCGCTCTGCCTGATGTGTTGAATGAAAAGAACTAGAGAATGGTTGCTCTCCTCGCTTGTTGTGTTCTCTCCCCAAATGGTCACCGAGAGATCATTTCTTTCGAAGAGTTAGTTCTGTTCGCTCGCCGAAAACGAGGGAATGATCTGGTTCTCTCCATTCAGCATGCTCTCACAGTATTCTGTCAGAGTTTGTGAGAAGAAGAGAGTCAGACTTGAGATGGGGGAAGAAGGGAAAGGAGTGGGGTTGAGTCACGCGATAATACGCGATTACTAAGGTATTGATTGCGCGTGATAATTACCCGTCTCCAGATTGGCTGCACTGGAGAATGAGTCATTCACACTGCAGAGATATCGTTAATCACCTAGAACCCATAAATCACTTAAATCACGTAATGGGCCGTTCCATGATAAGTGTTCGGGGTCAATCTTCATTATTCTGAGAAAATAAATGAAGGGGCTGCACCGGAGAATGCGTCACTGCCGGTGCAGCGAGAGAATTTATCACTTCGAGATCAATGACGATTCATTGCACGCAGTTCCAGACTACTATACATACAAGAGATTGATTGAATCAATTACAGTTCAGATTTAGAATGGCATCAACATGGAAAATGCTTGCATGTCAGTTCAAGGACACTAGGGATGGCAATTTGATTCTTTGAGGGTTCCCAGATCCTTTTGATTCCATTCATTCGGCACCTTTTGAGTCTGGGAACCGGTGGTTCTGGGAATCCAAGATTCTGGGAATCCAGGATTCCCAAGCGCATAAGTCGGCTCAAAATCATGGAATCGACTTGAAATTTGGTGACATCATTTAGAAACCTACTGCCATCCTGTGTTTCAAATGGTAGATCAATCGGACAACTTTGCACCATTGTTCCGTTGTAATCGCCATCAAAAATCAAGCAAACTGTCTCAAAACAGAGCGACAGATATGGAGCAACATTGTTTTTTGTTCCAGCAAACTCTAAAAGCAATCACTAGAGTCAACAACAAAATCCGAGATTGAAAACGACGAAACTTGCGCTTAGTTTTCAATGTGTAATCGGAATGAGTTTCACGGTTTTTACATTTATAAAAGACAGGGAATCCTTGGATTCCCAAACTCCCTCAACAGGGAATCATTCGATTCCTCGCTGAGAGGAGAGAGAGGTGATTTGGGAATCATTCTGCTCTCTCCGAGTTAGTTTAATCGGTTGTTTGGGAATCAAAATGCCAACCCTAAAGGACACTGATGTTTTGTTTAGACATATTTTGTTGATGGAAGAATTCAGATGAGGATAAGATCGGCCGTGACGTAGGATTGAGTCACTTTCAGTGCAGATTGGGTAATGTTAGGCAATTCCAACCGTTTACGAGTGAATACGTAACCACGAACACGAGGGTTTCACGTGAAAACGAGAATTATTTTTACAGTTTCGAAACAGGTCTAATGTTGAAGATATCATGCTGAAAGAGCTCAAGTTTCGAAATCGTGATTTGGCCTGTTTCGAAACTGTAAAAAGTGGAAGAATTACGAACTGAACCTAGATATTACAGCAAATTCAATTCACAATAAAAATATCCTTCTTTGGTTCATTGATTTTACTAGTTACGATGCTTGTAAAAATGCATGAATGCATTGATATCTGTTTCGGCCTTCAATAAATGTGATCCTATGATTGTGAACGTGAAAAGTTATAAAAAGTTCCATCTCATCATCACTTTCCTTGTTCATCTCTCTTATCTCTCAATCGATCAAACTTCACTTGTTTTCCTCCTTCTCCCTTTTAGCGCGGAACCGCAAAGCGAGACAACTCTCTACAGTGCAATGACTCATCTACAGTGTATGTCGATCTATCTGCTGCCCAAAACTGTGATATCTTCTCATCTGCGAGGGAAATGAGGCGATTACTAGCGCAGGTGTTCCTCAAACTCTACAATAGCGCGCTGCAGAAATGTCGCAGTAAGCTGAACGGGATCTTCCCTGAACCTTAAACCAGGGGTAAAATCACGCGCTAACGCGCGACTCTCAATGTTTGGTTCGTAACCTTCCTTCTATTTTAAGTGGCCTGGTTCCGGTGCGATCTTAGCGACGATTAATCACAAGATTATCAGTTTCTCGAAGATCAAAGCCGATTGCCGACGGCCGATTTATTTTCATAGCTTCCTCTTGTGTTTGGATGAGATACATGATTAACATTTGGTATCCTAGGGTCTAAATACCTGCCTTGTCAACCCTGATCTGAATTGAAATGGTAGCATGACTCAGCCTAACGTGTGGGAATCTTCCTGTTCGCAATTAGAGTTTGTCTCGAGATCAATCTTTGGTTCTACTAAGACTAGCTAATTCGGATTAGCACAAAACTGAAGAACCCACAAGCGATCGCCTCCCACGTGAATCTACCTATAAACTATAATCGGATCGAACAAGATCTTGTACTATCATAATCTTTCGCGTTTCTTATTGAAGAATACCATGTTTTGTTCCCATAAAGTAAAATTTTCCAGAGGTATCGTCATCCTCCCGTTGCACGCTTCTAGAAACCCTCCAATTTCGAAACTCGTGGTCCAAGAGCACGGAGGAAAACTCATCATCATTGGACCTCTCCATGTCTCCACTCTCCTAACTTCGCTTGATCTCTCACCCTATCTAACAGTCTAGATACTGGCTGTAGACAGAAGGGGTCTTGGCGAGTCGCAAATGAGTTCGACTGTGGGAGAAGGAAGGGAAATAATGACTTTGTGCACCAGACAAGAAGGCTCATCTCATTTCGACTTCACTCGTCCCAACTTTTGGTGTCTCTCTTGAACTTGGGGTAGACAGCCCTTGAATTATTTTACCCCAGACACATCGAACAATTATCTTGTATTTCTCAACGATGAAGTAATTCGAATCTCTACGAAAATTGAGTTTTCCAATTCTCTCATGCCATTCGTTCCGGAAGTTCAGCGCCCTTGAAGCATTTCTACCTGTGGAAATATTGTGGAATCGCATGCCATCCCTTGACTGTAAAATAATTCGATGAGGAAGTAACATTTGGCTTCTTCTACCTGCACGTTAACCTGCCTTCTCTAGGTGGATTTATCCCCACGAATTTCATCGCATTTCGCGTGAGCATTAATCTACTCCCACAGCCACGAATTCCAGCAGAAAATTTGTGATTTGTTGTCACGTTTTGTGGATTTCTCAGCGCACAGAAATCCTTGAAATAGCGCCCCTTACGCCCTCATCCTCCTTCTCAACTCAAGTGCCCTCGAGGTCCATGTGAAGTACCAGAAATCAGATTATGCGTTTTATTTTTTGACGATCTTTACTTAACGTTTGATATGCGTTTCACCACGTCTTCAAATCGACCAGTTCATAGAGAATTCGATGTGAAGAGACACCGATCTGTTTTTAGAAGTCATTCACATTCTGGGCTTACTATTCCTGAAGAAACCCATCTGGCGTTCGGCGAAATGTTGTTTTCTGGCTCCCTGCATGAGAATGAAGACCGCACCCTCCCCATTCTACATCCATTACTGCCTCTCTGGCAGAAGAGAAATCGCGCAGCGAGATAAGACCCCGTTACTCATCTCAGAGCATTCTCAGAGTAGGCTCAATGAGGGCTTCAGCCTCTGGGCTAATAACCTGAAGGGTTTCAACCATTAGAGAGGGGAATGGCCGACCTTTCGCTCCCATTCTAGACCTCTCTTCTCTGATTAGAAGATGCTCCAAGAGATCGTCTATCTCCTTTTTAAACCCCCTGTCCTGGATTAGACATCAGCAAGAATAGGATTAGCAGTAGACAGCATTTGCCTGCGTTTTATACAGAGATTGTCTGTTTCCTTGTACAATCCCTCTGTCTAGGCCGCCTTCTTAGGTAGATACTTGACTCGATGCAGGTTGTTTTCTCTGCTTTTCTGTGCTTTATCGCTTTGTTGAGACTTGATCTAACCTCATTCCTACCGTTCTCTAACTACCCAGAAAGGGACTTGATCGCATGATGCAGTGAGAGAGTTCGACTGCCTTGTTGCTCTCGTTCGGTGTCGAATGTCTCGGTCGTTTCCTGCTGTGGGTGCTCCAGCGAGCAAGCAACAATCAGGCTCAATCCACTCCGGTTCTCTTGCCAGTCATGCATAGAACGATAGTATCTATTCCAAGCGATCGACTTCTCATTACTGCAACAAGAACCAAACTCCTACCTATTAGACCAGCAGCAGTTTTTTCTCTCTTATCAGTTCTGCGACTATTGTATTCGTCGGAAGCAGCAGAAAATTCGGTAAACGACCAGCAAGCCTTCTTTCTTGCTTTCACGGTAATTTATGGTCCACGTCTGGAATAAGCCCTTGCAAATTTATGACCATCACAGGCCCACTAACAGATCTTGTTAATTTCTCACTTCTCTGTTGTTCTCTGCTTGTTCCTTCATGACTTCCTCTCGATTAGAGACGAGGAAGATTTGCAGTTGATTCGAATCTACTAGTGATGCATCGACCATTTGCTTCAGAGATCTTCTCGTTATTCTGCATTTTCGAATGTGTCAGTTCCTCGTGATTCGTATCTCATCATCTGATCGGTTCTACGTAGTGTGGTGGTCTCTTAGACAATTCTCATGACAATGAACAATGCGAGAGATCATGCAAATTTGAGAGAGCAAGACCAATTCTCGGGAGTTTTGCTGAATTTCACACGATCCGCTGCGAAAATTCGTCGCATGATGCAGGAAAACGCAGCAATGATGCCACCCCGTGTGGGAGCGAACAGATCCTTCCTTCCACATTTCTTGAATTCCTTTTTCTTCCTCTATTCCTTCTCCCTTCTGTTTCACTGCAAATGACAGCGCAAAACGTGCGCAGTATTTGCTTATGAGACTAGCAAGTTCATCGTTTTTCTCATTTATTTCGTAGTAAATGCTTCCAGCATTTCGATCTTTGAACTCGCATGCTCTTTCAATCTTGACCTTTTCCCTGGACATCGAAAGGCTTCTTGGCCTTCCAATCTTCCATTTCTCACTTTTGGGCTGTTCTCAATCTTTCCCGGACTGCATGACCCACTCCAGAACAGAACTGGGCAATTTTCACGCCTTCTCTCCAGTTCTTATGCTCCATGAATCTGTCTGACCGCCTAGGACGGAAGAATTGGCCATTTCAAGACCAGGCGAGCAAGGAAATTGAAGTGTTTCCGTCCAATCTCCTTTTTTTTGCTCGTTCCGAAATGGCGCCTTTCGAGAGTTCGTTCTTTCATTCTCACGTCTTCATTTCACACTTCAGTTCGAGAAATCGGATGAAAAAGAAAGAGTTTGCAGCAAACTAGATGTAAACAATTCTCAGTTGAAATTTATCCAAAAAATGTTCTTCTCCGTTATCACATCACATTTCTTCATCCATTATCCATTATTCCTCTCCCCACGCCTTTTCTCTCAATTTTCGTGCGTGTGGGAACAATTTCATGTTCAATTTCTCTTCGTCTGCCAGGGAGAAACGTTTCTTCATCATCAACATTCTTTCTTCGGTAAGAGAGGCGAGAGAGCGTGCGTAATGAAGAGAGTCATCTCATGCCTGGGAGCGCGAGAAAGAAAGAGGGGAACAAATGAGTGAGAGCAGCGAGGCAGTTATTCACACCACTCGCTGTGGTCGATGTCGATGACTCTCTTGATTATGAATGCTCTGTTGCCGGTTAGAGACAGAACGATAGATGCCAAATTCAAATTGAGAAAGCCAGTGGGTGGTATATGCCGACAGAGTTATACTCTCATCTCTCCAATCTGAATGCTCAATCGCTGATTGCAGTTCATGTACAATGTGCCTTCAGTTTCCTCCAGTTGTCGTTTGCGCTTTCTCTGAAACTCACTCCACTTTATCGCTGTTCAAAGAATGGTCGATTACAAGCCTTGTTAGTGTTGAATTTGTTCACAATTTGCAACGTGACGAGTCTTATTTCCTCTTGTCTCAAATTTCTCTTTTCTCTCTCTTCCGTTTACTTCCAAAATTCTCACACCCCTGCATTGTTCTTCGCACTCTTATTTGTTTTCAAGTTTCTGCAAGTGAAGCAAAACCTTGTTGCTTCGAAACTAAAATTACTCATTCATTATCATCTCAGTTTACGCTTTTGGGTGGACTCTTTAGTCATATTCGCATTCTTTTGCAGGCCTTGTTTGCTGTTTGCAACAGCAACATGACGATTCTTGTTTCTTCCTCCTACTTCAAATTACTCCTCCTCCTTCCTTCCAGTCTACGTCGTTCTTCCGCATTCCTCGTGCATAATTGCACTCTGCTGAATTCATCTCTGATTTAGATGCATTTCCTGAGTACTCATTTCTTTCTTCCTCAGTATCTTCGATAAGATATATATATATATACTGAGAGTTAGCTTGAGAGTCACCACTGAGATGTTGCAAAATAACTTTTCTGGAACCACTCAATCTTTTTGATTCTTCTGACTAACCAACCCATTGATGATTTCTTTGTGTGTTTTTCTAACGGGTTTTCGAGAAGTTATCATCATTTCTCTGATTTTCCCTGTGAGTGCAATCTCCGAGCAATTTGTGTGTGAATATCGCCCGATTTCCCGCACTTTCCCATTCTGGGAATAATATCGAATCGATTTGAGAACTCGTTTTCCTCTTCAAAACAGACCATCTCCCTCTCTAATGTATTCAGTTTCTTAGTAGCTCTCGTGTCTCGCTTTTTTCTGAAGAATGGTCTCCATTCAGGCCTCATAATATCTCGTGTTTTCTCGTATTTTGCCCATTTTCGGCGTGAATTTCTCTCGAATCAGTGGGAAGTTTCTACTCACAACTTCTGTCAACCCGCCATTACATCGGTTCCTCTTGCCTTCTGAAACTGCACATTTCCCGCAACAACATCATTCCTCTCACAGTCATGCATCTCCTGTTGCTTTGCTGCTGTGCAATCGCCTTTGTAGGGTCTCAGAGATTATGGTTGCACAAAAGACACTAGAATAAGGAATGTTCTAGAATGTTATCCTGTTTTAGAGATGCAGCTGCACATGAACTTCAATCCTCTTTTGAATTTTGACTGTCTTCTCTTTCCTCATAAAGCTCAGAGAGAACCCATGCTTCCATTGTCAGTTCTTTGTAAAGAATAGCTGACGAACAGCTGATTTCCGTTCCTGGCATAACTGATTAGTGTTCCGAGTCAACAGCCCACGCTCATTACCCATTACCTTGTTCGGTCAGGATTTCGTACAGTCAGAATTACATATCATCTTATCACGCGAGGTTATGGAATTCTGACAGTATTTCCTCTTTCCCAAGTTGTCTTGTCATCCCGTTCATCGGTGAGGGAGTTCTGAGTATGATACTGATCTCGATTTCTTCCACTTGTTTTGATTGCCTCTTGTCAAAGGAGAAAGAAGTGTATCGCGCTACAATTCGCTTTTCCTGGTAGTGCACATTCACTTTTGTGTCGAACTCTAGTCTAGAGAGCTTGATTGCTTGCCAGTGCTCTGTCAATCTTATGACTGTACTCGTTCAGATTAGTGCATCGTCTTTCAAGGCAGTTCCTAGTACGTCCAACTGGCAGTAGCGAATAGTGTGGATAAAGAACTATCCCTATTCTATCCTCCCTGCCTTGAGTCATGTTTTCCATGCTCCTCCATTCTGCAGAAAAATGGGTCCCTCAAAGTGAGGGATGGTTCGTTACCCACCCTTCTTCGCACGACCGACTGAGCTAGAGAGCATTCGAACTGATGAGAGTCGGACTATTGTTCTTGCCTGAGTCTCCTCATGTATGCATTAGACTACTGCCATCAGAGGGCGGACTTGACCGCGATGGACTGAATTTATTTTCCGAATTTTCTTTGTTCGCACGCGCGCCTTTCTTGAGTGACGATAGCTTTTTGTTAGATTTCGATTTTTTCTTGCCACTTGTTTCTCAATCTCATTCATGGGTAACAGTCGTTTTCATTGAATGCTACTGAAAAGTGAGAGATTGCGATCGTGAGAATTTGATCACAAGATGATGCGAACCAATTCGCTATCCATTTGTCAGCTCTGAGAAGGTTTCAACGAACTTCTGAACGAACGGTTTCAAACTAGAGTTTTCCATCTTTCGCTTTTCATTTCGAGCTTTATTCTCATCGAAGATTAGAATGAAGCTTGAAATGTGTGATTCAAGAACTGCATAAATTCGCAGATTTTCAATTTTCTTTTTTTTTGCCTTTCGCAATCGGATGGACAATGTCTGACGATTCCTCTGAAATCGTCTTGAATTTCATTGGCATCGACGGCTCTTCCTCTCTCAGATTCTGATTCTCCCAATTGTATCTACTCCCTTGACGTGACTGACCTGCGAGAGAGCATGTGAAGTTGAGAGAGTGGCCCTCCCCTTCAGTCAGATTATCCTTCGCCAATCCCCTTTGTGTCTGAAGAGAGGCGGATCCATTTCAGCTTCTCTGAGGTTTCTGATGCTTTCAGAAGATGATTTCAGTGGTTTTAGAAGCGTAGATAGTAGGAGAAACAACAACGCTAATGATGGGTTGGGTTCTCGGTAGTTACCAGGTGTCTTCATTCTACTTGTCCTACGTTTTAACCGGTTCTCATGGCTTCGTTGACTAATGTAAGGCTCAGTTGTTATCGAATGAACAGAGTAGAGGCAAATCGACGCTAATTATCGCCTTAGAACAAGATAGTTATGTACGGTTGCGGGTAATGCAACTGATCTCTGTTCCTTTGAGACTTCTTTTTACGTGCTTTTTCGCAGTCTTCTAAGAATACCTCCGTGTTTTTAGATCTCTACTCATTGGAGTCCTCATTCCCCCCCCTGCTTTTTGTCGATTCGAATCATAGCGGACTAGTTCGAAGAGTTGAAATGATTCGAAGTCTTCAAATGCGCGAAGAATTCGAATTCAAGCTCATACCGGTAACACTAGTGCCTATACTGTATTGTCTCTCTGCAGATTCGTATTCCTTCTTTCCCTTTCCTGACTCTCTCGTTCCTCCCGAGACAATCTCCATAGCGATTGCTTCTCCTCTTCTGTCTGACAATGTCTGACATGAGCAATGTTCCAGCTCTCTCGAATTCTCTTGTTCTCTGTCTTTGTCTGATCGACTAGAGGACCCTTTCTGACTGAACAGAGATCCGGTTTTCTCTTCTCAACTTTTCTGAGTTGTTAGAGATGATGCAAGATGGTGAGACGCAGACTTCAATCTCCTGCTGTTTGCACGAATCGCTCGTAAATCTTGACGACTTGTCCGATATATCTGCAATCTCGCTGCCCACGGGTCTCTCTGATGGACAATTTCGCAGCAATCGCGGCCTTTTTATGCATCTCACTTCTTTCACTTTTACATTTCCGTCTACTAGGTGATCTCAGGTCCCACCTCCCTACTGTAATCGCGTGATGCTCCTGAGATTATTGCGAATTCGTCCCCGAAATCGTATGAGCACATCGCAGTCACGCCACTTTCCCGAACGGTATCTGGTTTGGGCGAGAGATCATGTAGAATTGAGAGAGTCCAACCAAGTCATGTCATGTTTTCGTTGCCGTAACTCGCTTTCGGTAACCGGAAATACGCCAGGTGAATCCGCAAGCGGCGAGTGACGAGGGACAGGTGATGTCTGCTATCGATTCTGTTGGAGGTAGAGCTCGAAAAGTTTCTGTTCTGTCTTTCCATTCGCACGTCCTCATTCGGTGCTCCTCCTCAAGCGAAAGTTCGAGATCGCTTCTAGGGTAATCTGATTGCACCCAGGTGATCACTAAAAACCGTTGTACTTCGAGCAGTTTTTCTTCTTCTCGGAACCCCTGGGAGCATACTGTACTTGTCATCTACTGCATCGAATTCATTCATTGTGCACGTGCCTTACTCGCATGGTCAATCAACTGGATCTCTCCATTTCACATGCTCTCTCGCCTGTCAGAGAGAACAAAATAGCCCGTGGACTTGAGAGAGCCACTCAATTGAGCTAGCCATGCATAGTCTTTGCCCCTTGTCTCAGCTCATTTCTTGGTTAATTTCTGATGACTTCAAGGCCCTCTTTTTTCTTCTACTCTCTAGCCTTCTCTGACATATTTGTATCTTTTCTTCACGCTTTGTAGTCTGTTAGACAGAACGAGAGAGCGTGCGAAATGGAGAGAGTCAGACCATGTCGCGGCCCTTCTCATTCATTATGATCTCCCTCTCTCGCTGGATACTACAATGCGTCGTGCCGGCCAGGGAAATTAGTTTTTGCCGTAGCTGAAGGACTGGCTAGTTGGGGGGGAGTGATAGTATGAGTCCCCGCTATGTATGATCCGTAGCTCTATCTGCTCGGCTCAGAATGTCAGGTGAAATACAAAACTCTCGTTTCAATCCGAGCACTTCGTCAATGCTATTACTCATGCTGCGTTTTTTTTCAAAGCACCTTTGAAACTTTATCGCCTTCTCTCCGATAAAAAGGAAAACTACTTCCTCCTCCTCAACATGGTCATTTCATGTTTCACGTCCAGTCCAAATTCCCTTCTAATCCCAAACATGATGCCGCCTTGCTACGTGATCCCTTGAAGGGAGGAGTAGGAGTGGCACTTTGGACTAACAATAAGAAGAAAGGAAGGACTAGGGGTCATGTGTCTTTTTCTAGTGGGATAATGGGATGTAGAAACTATCTGTATTTACTTGGAAACTTCCGTCCTTCCTCCAGATCACTTTCTTTCCTCTCCTAACTCCTCCTCATTCCGATTCATTTATCGTAATTTATGCAATCGCTCTCCTCATTTTTCACGATCTCTCTTCTTCCAGTGAATCTGCATTACTCATGCAACGACTCTGACTAATGCACTTACTCTATACGTGATTCCGTGCTTCAGTTTCAGCGACTTTTGAGTCCAATCCATACTTTCGTTTCTCACAACCCGCCATTAGGCGCAGTGTTGTGAGTGGGCTGGTGTCACTCACTCCGTTTTAGTCTTCTGTCATCTCTCTTTATTTCAAACCAGATGGGTCCTGCATGCCTTCGGCATGCCCGGTGCTCCCTGAGAATTTTGGAGAATCATCCCTCCCCTCTCCCCCTTCCCCTCTATCGCGAGACACCTATTTCGCAATATTTCGCAATCCTGAATTTCGCAATATTTCGCAATCCTGAGGAGAGGCACGCGTGTTGCGAAACTTGTTTACGTGTATTTCGCAATTGGTGGACACACGGACGCACGCACGGACGCACGCACGGACACCTCTGCTTTATATAGGTGTATGATACTCCATCTGACCGGCAAAGACCACTGTTACATGCGTAATTGAGTGAACCGTATTGTCAGCCGGCTATAAATCATGCAAAATCGAATTCGCGGCCTCATAGTCACACCCACTCTCTACGCCGCCTTTCACACTTATTTATTTACATTTTTGATGCGTTCAAGGATGGAAAACAGGCGGAAAATATGGATTCGGTTCCTGTCCATTGTTTGTGTCACTTTCGCGCCGATTAATCGTTTCATATATGATTTCTCCCACTCTAAGTACAGTCCCACCTAGATCATTCTAGCTATAGGCACTTCAAGCGAAAACGTCAAGCGAAAAACATGCGTGGAACTCAAGCGATTACGAATTCATAAGGCGCTCAGCTGAGATTCGAAAGCAGAGCAATGTTCTGATTTTTCTATTTTTCGTCTTTCTTTGATTAGAGGGTGTTAGAGAGCATGTGAAATGGAGAGAGTGAGACTGCCCAGAAACGACACGAAGCAGCTGATAACTAGCCCTATTGTTGGCCTCTCCCTCCGTCTCGGGTCCAAAAGCATCAGCATGATGCTCCATTTTTGTTCAGAAAGAGAGAGATCACGCAAAATTGTGAGAGCAAGACCAAAAACCCGGAGCAAGAGCTCACCATGTGTGGGTGGTGACAATCTATGAGACATTTTCGAAGATTACGAGATTGAGAAACGGCGAGAGAGCGTGCAGAACCGAGAGAGTCTTTTCGCCTTTCCGCTCACTCCTTCGAAATCATGGGCATTCCCTGTTGTTGTTGCTGCTATCCGCCCATTTACGTCTCGTCCGAATTTCTCGAGTCGCCTCGTCGCATTCTCACATTTTCACGCGGTCCGTGCATAATTCAGCTCGTCTGAGCCGTTCTCTTGCGTGCTCTACAAGTTGTTCATTTCGTGCTCGTTTTGATGCCTTTTGATAGACCATTTGATAGCATTTATTGATTATTTGCAGGAAAATGCTGGAATCAGCGGTGAAACGAGCTGAGTGCATCGTCGGCGGCATGGGAGGTGTGATGCGGAAGAAGAAACCGGTGTTGGAGAGGTGAGAACATTCATGAAAAATATAGCATTGCCCAGTTTGAAACTAATAACTAATAGTTTCAAATGTTCAATGTAAAGAAAATCCACTTTGAACATCGTAAACGATTTCAGAACCCGAGCCATCTCCCCTTCTCCCCGTCCCATCTCACCGTGCGGATCGGGCGCCGTCCTCTCTGCGCCAGCCAATCCTGTGCTCAGGTGTGCAACGTATGTGTGCCGGGGTATTTTTATGTCTGCTACCAATCGATGAATACGAAACTTTTCCCGAAAAATTTTCTCTAAATATATTTCACGTTCACTGATGCGTTAGGGGATGAAGATCTTTCTTGATTATCATCACCTGAATTGATGCAGGAAGCAATCATCATCCAAGGGATCTGGAGGGTCCAGTTCAAGGGAGAACTCCAAGGAGGAGGAAGCAGCTAAGAAAGTGAGTGATTTTCAACAGAAACTTCATACAAAATCACTGACAAATCGGTAAAAGAATGATAATTGATTATGAATTTCTTTCAGTCCTCCAAGCCGCGTCCCGACTGCGATTCGCTCTGGCGGTACTTCAAGGATCAGCGGAAGGTTCGTTGTTTCAGACAATCTTGACCTTACTCAATATCTGTAAGCTCCTCAGACTCGAATTCGTGGTAAAAATAGACCAACGCGCCGTCTAATACAAAATTAGCACTAGCGGACGTGTTCCTCTCCATCTCTTCTTCCCTGTCTAGCATTGTCCTTTCTCTTCCTCATGAATATCCGACTACCAACGAGCACTTTGTCTGTCCTCATCCATTTCAATGATCTTCCCATTTCGAATTTGTCTCGCTGCTTGTATTAGACAAGGACTAGTGCGCCAGACCAGGGATCTTCAGCGGAAACCCTGACCATGTGAGCACAGTAATCGTTCATGATTCAACGAAGAACGAACATTTTGAGTTCAAACGTTTGGATTGAAGTATTTACTGTGACCTTTCGAGCCTGAAATCTACATAGGTTTCACAATTTCTTAACGAAACCCGGCTAAAAATAAGCGAAATTCTCGTTTACCTCATGCTTTGTTCTTGTTGCTAAGTGAAGCAGCACATGGCTCTCCTTCTGACATCGCAGTTGCTCGAAGATCAGAAACATGATGATGGTGAAAAAGTTCAATGAGGCTTTCAGTGACCCTACTCTCTCAATTCGCACGCTCTCTAGCTCACTCTGACCTCCGCAACGACGTCGATTTGGACAGTAGTCCTCGTCGTTCCCAATGCATTTCTGAGAACGTCCTAGCTCTCTTCAAGTCACACACTCTCTCGCTCAGTCTGATGGGGATCATTGGATGTGGAGAGAGACCTTTCCTGAGTGATAGGGAGAGAACTTCCGCTTACCACGCACTCGGAGCACAGCACACGGTGTGGTGTTGCCAGAGTTTCCCAGGGTTACTTGCTTGGTATCGGCTTCTGTGCTTGAGTTGTCTCACTATCTTCTATTTCGATTTGCAGTTTATTCTTCGTCTCGAAATAGGATGGCTCCGCACATGAATACCATCTCGGTACACAGTGCACTGACGTGACGGCGCCGTTTATTCAAAACCGTACTCGCATCTAAATTTATCCATTTCCGTTTCACGCCCTCCTCTTTCCACCTCTTCAGTGATTTCATTCATCTTCTAATTCACGGTTTCCTCCAATCCTGCCCTCTATTCCTAGTCTGGCCTCAAGGAGCGCATAAAAAGGGAAGATTCAGGTTTTCATGACTAATCGCCGGACTCTCTCAATTTCTCATAATCTCTCGCCCAGTATGACCATTGAGAGAACATTGGAAGCAAAGAGACCTGGACAAACACAGCCCAAATCCCGTGTTGCCTTATTCGCATTAGCGAGCACTCAACTCTCACGCACATCCTGATTTCTCTCGATTTTCGCATTATCTAGACGCTAATGATATCATGGGAATCGTCAAGGGATAAACAATGGCGATAAATACACGTTTTCCTTTTTTTTCTGAGCCTAGACCGTTCCCATGAGCGCTTGTTAGCGTGTTCAAAAACTCTGATTTATTCAGTTTTCTTGAACTCGACCAGCATCCGAACAAGTTCCAACGATGTCGTCATCCTGATAGAATCATTGCGTAACCGCTGATGTAATCTGCCCAGAGATGACATTTTTTGTCGGGTTGAGAGACGAGAAAGAGTTGACTGAGAGAACTCCCGAGAGGGGTTGAGGAGTGGTCTTGGTGATAGGAGAGGAGTTAGAGATGAGGGAGGGAGAGGGAGGAGTAGAGGAGTCAGTCTAAAGCCACTAATGAGCCGATTCCTCCACGTACTACGGCTAACTCTCTTTCACCCTTCCTTCATATTTTCATTTGTGACTTTTGAAGAAAGGCGAGTACCGTCTAGATGCATCCAGGCCATCTTTCTACTCCTCCTCCATCTTCTATCTCTGTCTGACCATTTTGATTGCCCTGTTGAACTACCCTAACAATCTTTCCTTGATAGGCTATTCAAAGTTGTACCCCAACGTTGTCTTGACATTTGTGCATTTCTGAAGCTTACCTTCACTCTTGTCTGATGTGAACAAGTGCTGACTATCTATCAGACTCATTCTCCCACGCCCCGGTAGAAATCACAAGCCGAATTTCTAGGAATAGTTACTTGCAATAATAGTCACGTACGCATAAATCACGAATTTCACAACGATTTCATTCCAATCTACCTCATTTCTCCTGATGGTTTCGCATTAGGAATAACGAGGAAAAAACAAGACTTCGATCACAGTTCTCATACTTCACTACCATCAGGAGAGATTGATTCGTCTGAATCACGAATTCTGCTTTCACCGTGCCAAAAATGACTCTTTCCTCACGTTTTTGCCCCGTGTGAGAAACGACCACGCGATTACTTGACGTTTACGACGTTTACTTGCTTGCTTTACCTTCACTCCTTTGCCTACTCATTCATCATGGCTCACGCTAGCGGAAGTTGCTGGGAGTATCATGTTGCTCGCTAACTCATTTCATTCCTTCGGGATCCTCGAACTGTTTCTTTCGCGACCTGCGCGTTACCGTGCTCATCAGACAAATGGTGATGTAGGCATGCCGATATTCTCGTTCTTCTCTCGACGAGGGCGGAGAATGACTCGAACCACGACTGCGCCAGGCCCAGTGGCGCCGAAGGAAGAGGTCGAGATGGTACGCCACTGACTAGATAAACCCGTCCACTCAAGTCAGAAAATCAACAAGCTGCCTGATAGTGATTGAATAATTTGTACCGAAAAAACAAAATTCGCTGGGTGCACTAACAAGAGATGCGTTTCAAATACGTTTCAACAGTACTCTAAAACAAGTAGGATCGCTGGTTCGAAGGTTACTAGAGTTTGTGAAATGTCGTGTGTTATCATCGTGTGCTTCGGAAGCTGTAGAAAAATGATTCCACAGAACCGAAAAGCTGTTGATTATCCTGAACACTCAACGAATTATTCCTGAGAATCGCACGACTTATCTCACTCCGATTCACTAGAAAGTGTTCGATTCTCACCTCACTCAATCGCTAAGTCTCCCTATTCAACCGTGTTCTCTTTGGTATCTCTTTGGTACTTGTGGAGTTCGCCTGAAGATTGCCTAATCTCCACCCATCCCCGGCCACCCCCCTACGTTAGGAGATCTTATTAAACTAGTGAAACATATCCGTTCATCCGAGGTCCACACGTGCCATCTCTTCTCATTTCGTTCCGTGACTCATTCTCGTGGGTGTCCGCCCTCCTTCACTTTCATTCTTTCTCAATTCACTCCACCTTCAACCAATCCACTGCGTTGCTATAACACTGTTAAAATTGAGCTGCAGCCTAACTCTCCTCGTTTCGTGCTCTCTCGCTCTGTCTGATCGGCGAGAGAGCTTCGATAGGGAAGAGAGTCTGACTAATGCTTGAGACTGGGGGAGGGAGGGCAGGTGAATTGTGCATGCAACCAATCTCCGAGTGGATATAAGCTTCACTCCGCCTAGATTTGTCAGTTTCACTCTTTCTCTGAGTTGAAGTTACCATTCCGGACTTTCAAGTTATTGGATGTATGAAGGTCATCGCTTCATTCGATTAGTTGCTTGTGATCCATTGTCGTTAGAGTGTTGGATCATCGGATAATTCATCACTCTCCTCTTTTTTCCTGATGCCTCTACACCCCTTGGGACATCTTCAACTTATCTCGTGCTTTTTCGAAACCCGCTGATAATCACGTGAATGATCATTGACAATTCTTCATAGTACAAAGTGGTTTTGTAGTTTTCCACGTATTCACTTTCCCATGCGACGGTGAACGCTCTCTAATGCATTTATCAACAAATCTTTGCGGTCAGAGATTTTCCCCTGGTTGACTGTTTTCTTCAGAAGTTTATCGCCTTTGAGTGAGAGAGCGTTCAGAGTCTAAGTGAGGCGAGAGAATAGTGCCAATACCTATCCGGGCAGGAAAGAAAGAAAGAAACTGAGACTTTCGGGAAGAGAACGCTCTCCACTGGGGGAAAGACCTCTTTCAGTCGTGTAGCCAAGGGAACGATCGATCACTTTCTCCTTGTTTTGCCCCCACTTTAGATTATTTTCTTTCTCGCTTTCTCGAATCTGAGTTTTAATGTTCATCTGTCTAGACAACCTCTGAAGGTCATTTTTCATCTGTGTTTACCTTCTCAGATCAGACACAAAGATCAGTTGAAACTCAGTTCGTTTTTCATTGTCATGTAGGATGATGCAGTGAGGCATTCTGCATCAACTTGATCCGCTCTTCCTCCCACACTGCTGAGCTGACCTTTCACATCGAGAGACCAAACGAAATTGAGAGAGCGAAGCCTCTAGTGTTTCTGCATGTAATAGCGAAATTCGAACCCGTCTCGACGACAATTTCCGCGTTTCTTCGCGTCTCCCTCTCACACCTTGTGACTACTTCCACTTGGACTACTCTCGCCTCGATTATGGCTATCGAGAGGCCAGATTCGAGACTAGAGTAGAGTTGTTCAAAGCCTACGTTTCCATCTTGTCGAATTGAATTGTAGCCTGTGCAACGCTCAGTATTGGCTTCGCTTCACTTGATTATCTGATATTATCGGTGCTTTTATGCTTGGGTCTTATCGTTTTAACGATCAGTACAAACATTTTCTTAACATTAGCAAAGATTCTCCAAATATTCTGCATGATTAGCAAATCAAGGAGAAGCTTTCTGAATGTTGAGTGTTCTCTCACTTCTTCATTCGAAATTGGCTAATTGAATTTCCACCCGAACTCTGGGGTGCTACAAGATCAAAAGTCGGTGCGAAGCAAGCGCTTAGTTTGAAAACCTAACATAATAGATTTTATCTGAATAGACATTGATGTGCATCCATGAAACAAAGTTTACCTACCCTCCTTGACCCTTCTAATCCCTCGCCCACTAAACTGAAACAAGGCACGTGAAATAATAGAAATTTGAGACACATCGGGTCTTATGGAGCAGTCATTTTGGAAGCAAGAGGAGGAAGGAAAGGAGGGGAGAATACGCCTCCACCCACCCTCTCACCCTTCCTGCCTTCTAGAGCCCGCACTAATTTTCTTTGTTCTCTTCCTTTCCGGCACGCCTTAGACTAGGTCATGAATCGGCTGCGTGAAGCTCAGCGTTATGGAAACTGACTGGACTCACCGCAAGTTCTCGGAAAATCAAGTTTCAGTCAAGATTTTCATGTAGAATATCAAATTGAGCTACGTTGCGGCGCTTTTTGATGCTGTTTCGTATTTCATATTCTTGATGATCATGGATGCTGGACAAGTATGTCAAGCTTAGCAATGATGCAGTGCTCTTTCATGTTTCGCGCTTTGTTTCGAGATCAGATGATGCGTTTATTTTTACAGACGTAGTGCAAAAATTATGTAATTCTATTCATTTTTTTTCTGTGCCCGATTCATTGAACTTCATTTGGAATCCGTTCCCTTCTGTGCCCACTCTGCACCCAACTGCCATCAATTCGCTCGTGCTCTCTTGTTTACTCCCGCTCTCCCACCTGCCAGACCCTGCTAGAGTCCTCTGTATGAGGAAGTGGAGGCGATCCTTCATTCGGTGGGCGTATCCAAGTCACTTAGCATCGTCTCTCCACTTTGCGTGCTCGCTCGCCTCCCTGGCCCGCTAGAGCCAATGCAGAATGAACAAACCAAGTCACGAGCACATCCGTTCCGGCCCGGTTGCTCGGTTTCCATTGGCGATTCGGGCTATGCTCGGAGACGCTTTTCCTCGACATGGCAAGGCTCACTGTACTTTGCATCGTTCTCCTAGTTTTGCAGAGTATGTGATTGGCTCAATTCAAATACCGTTTACACTTACTGTATGTATGGAATCATTAGCGCATACGCCTGGTGACAGAACAAAACTGCGCTACAAATAAAGCGAATCAGGTCCTTGTTTCTATCTTGGAAGCTGACGTCATGAGATTCCGCACGCCTGATTTCTGTCCTCCTGGAAGTGGATAGCTCCCTCCTCTCTCCACCTCTTCCACACGTGCGAATTCGCCGTCGTTTCTCTTCCCGTTTCTGGCCCATTTTCTCCCCTGCTCTCTCGCTTTCGCACGCTCTCTCGCCCTCATTGGCTGGTGTCAGTAGCTCATAGAGTGGGCTGCTGGCGAAATTGAATGAGTCGGGAGCGGAGGAGAGTGGATTCTTTCTCCATGTTCATTTGTGAGTTAGAGTGAGCGAGAGAGCACGTGAAAGTGAGAGAGTCAGATCATCGGTAGAAGTATCCCTGAGAAACGGAGTCGTTCGGCGGCGCTTTATTGCCAGAGGCCAAATGGCCTTTTACGGATCACCGTCGTTAGATCTAGCACTAGTAGGAATTCAAAGTGATGCTATTTGGTTTGCTTGGACATTCGCATCATTTCATGTAGAACAGGTGAAACTCACCGCAGCTTTGCTGATTTTCAATTAGTAAATTTCACGTGTGCACCACTCTAGCTTCGCAACACTTTCTATCACTCACCGGAAGCCCGGAGCCCTCAGGCAAACGCGAATGTGCACGCGTCGACATCCTCACCGATGACGCCTTCCGTGCTCTCTCGCTTTCACGTTGTCTCTCGTTACTCTGAAGCTCTGGACTCTCTCAAAGTTGCCTTATCTCTCTTCTCTCTAGCTGTCTTCCCTCTCTCACCTTTACCTGCTCTCTCGCCCCATCCTCAACACGGTTCATCGCCTCCAAAGTTGACGCCTCTTCCTTGCTCCCTCTAAAACATTTTTCATCACTCCAAAATTCCGCCGCAAAGCGCGCTCAAGCGTCAAGTTGCAACAGTAAACGGCCAAAAGTTTGGGAATTGTGGGCGGAGTCTGAGTGATCTCTTCCTCTTTTCTCGCTCTTTGTTGAAGAGACTTATTCGACCACGGTAGATCAACATCATCATTTTCTTTGCTCAATAATGTTTTCGCACAAGATAGTCGATACTTCGAGCGACCGTAATCCTTATTTCCCTTCAGGAGCCGCGCCGGTTCGGAGGAGTCGTTCCATCGATTGAAGTGACGCCGAGCAGGAGAGTGAGCATATCGAGTCCGTTGAGGTGAGTGATGCGGTAGAGTACGGTAGAGTGATCGAGAAGTGGCCATATTGAATGTGACCAAAAACATTCCGAGTTCACCTGTCTTCACTAGCGTTTGAAACACATCAAAAATTGAGAAAATATTCCAAACATTGTGCCAAGGTTAGAGTCAGCGAATCTCTTCCATACACCACTCGAGATTTCCAGCAATTCACCAGTTCCGATGCACATTAGCACAAGTGCGTCAAGAGTTAGTGCTTATTTCGAATCGTCTGCTTTCTCGTTTCTTTGACCAGCGAGAAAATTGTGAAAGAAGAGGTTCACATCTGGGTATTTCTGCTGGCTTCTGGCTATTTCGATTCGTGTAACCGGTGAAATCGCCGTTTATCTGCTCCCGGAATAGTATCCTCCTTCCGTATTTCGAAAGTCCCGGGGCTTCATATCTCAACCGGGTCAGCATCATTTACAGCTTTTAGAGCGCGATTTATAGTTATTTTGGATTTTTACCTGGTTTAGTGTCGGATTCAGAGGGAGTGATCCCCCGCCATTTGCGGAATTGATTCAAATCCTCTCTTTTTTCTCAGACAACGTTCGATTTCCCAGAGCAATGCGCTCGGTGCTCATGATTTTAGTAACTACTATTTATTAAAGTTGCATAACTGATTATTTCTCAGATTCACCCGTACCTGCAGTCAGGACAGTCTCGAGTCCCTCGAGAGAGTGTGCAGGAAGGAATTGAGGAGGAAGCTGCTCGAGAGACCGCAGGTATGATCAATCTACCGATGTCACTAGATTTCTTGATATGACTGATCATAGATGATGTGGTTGTTCCAAAATTGAGAGGCTTCGGGCCCTGATTATTCGCACTGAAGGATGGCAAGCGAATGAGTTTCACTGTGACTTTAAAGTTGTAGCGGTATATTGAGGCTAGCAACTTTTGTTGAATTAATAGTCGATAGCTGTTCCTCCTACAGTTCACCTAGGAAATGCTGTAGTTTATGGCATTAGATTCAGCCAACGTCACTTCAAAAATAAGCCCTATCATGTGTTTCCTTCCTATAATAAGACAAAAGAAGGCAAACAAAGTCATAAAAAGTGAGTGGGCACTTTGAGTAGATTTACTATCCAGAACTACCTTTCCGGGGGTTCAACGAGTGCTATATTTATGGGTCTTCAAGGAATCCGGCGAACTCTTGTAGGCAATCGTCGACTTTTCCCCTCTGCTCTCTCACTTTCGCACACTCTCTCGCCCACTCCTCTCCATTCCATCATATTCATGAGAAGAGCTGCTCCCGGAGCAGAAGAGGAGGGCGAGAGAGTGTGCGAAAGTGAGATACGTCGACCCTACAACGTCTTCTTCCTTCTTTCTGGGTTCCCGAGATAGCTCTACAAATTGGGAAACGTCAGAAACGCGCGCACCACGTATAAAAAGCGACAAGTTTCGAGGCTAATTTGGTAAACGTCGTCATCCACCACATCATATTGTAGCCGGGCCAGGGCTATATTTTCTCGAATATCGGAGTGAGAGGGCCTCGAATTGTGCATTGAGCCGGCAGTAGGCAGACGGCTGCCTATTCGACGACTCTGGATGGTTAGGCAGGGCGAGAGAGCGAGCGGAATGGAGAGAGTCAGAAAGTGGTCTGGGCCCGGGGCAGCGGTTTCTGAGCTATTGCCTTTCATAGGCGAGTGACTCCGGCGGAGTGTCGTTCACTCTCTTACCACTGCCTTTTGGCTACTTCTTCTGCGCTAGATTGGTTCATTCAGGTGACTCGGTGATACATATTGCTTACCGAATTTTCTAGTCTGGGAGTCGTTCTTTTCGTGTATTCAATCCTAGCTAGCCTCCTTTCTGACTCTCTTCGATACGTTTTTTTATTGTTTGTAAGGGAGTAGCTATTCTTGTGTTTCCTCCGAATCCATCATTCTTGCGCATCGCATTACGTGGAATGGCTGAAACTCAATCCAACCACATCTCTTTTCTCCTGTTCACTACTCGAACCAGTGTCCAGAGATGAATAATGTTGAAGTCCTACTGCAAGCACCTGCCCTCCCTTTCACAGAACCATTACTACTTTACCTTGCCCTCTCTCTTATTTCAACGTTAGAGTTGCGAGAGATCGAGGGAAAGCGAGAGAGCCAGAGATCTCCCACTCATCATTCCGTGGCATGGGGCGGAAATTGTTTCATGAATATCTGAGTCCTGTCGTCGCTTCTCGGAAGTGAGGAATTCAGTCATCGCCTCTTGCGTCCGATTAGGGTTAGAGCAGTACTCTCCTCATTCTGCATGCTCTCTCGTCGTTAACCCTGTCTCGAAGTCAGGATGTCCCTATGCCTCTTACAACGTGGTGATCCGATGTCGAGATCCGAAACTCAAGTAGCACAGTTGCTCAAAATGGTGCCAACTGTGCTTTGATTACGCGGAACGCGTTATACCTTCAGCAAGTTCAGTTGCTTTGACATTTAGACAGGTCACTAATGTGCTACGTGAAACATTCTAGGAAGTGAAGGGTGATGATGAATTCAGTCCTCTTTGCCGATTAGGTTGAGTTTCTCTCGACTTAACATGCGCTCTCGTAGGTCAGACAGTTTAGAAGTATTTCGAGATTGGGAAAGGTCATCGCGAAGGTCATCATCACTCACGTAGAGTGCCTGAAACTTATTAGATTCACATGTTCCTGCCCTGTTCCGTAATTTCTCAAAACTCGGTGCATTCGTGTAGAGTGTTTTATCTCGGTGAAATTGATGCGCGAATTCAAACTTAAATTTAGGAAGCCGGAATGTCTCTCCTCCCATCGCCCGCCATGGCCATGTCGCCGTCGCTGTCGGACATTGGCCGATCGAACACGAACCCTGAGGGTACGGTAGCATCGATTAATTACGGTAATTTATTCATTTCAGGAGTTGCATCATCGCCGGTGGATCTAACCCGGCCCGCTACTGTTTGTGTAAGTTGCAGCTTCCTGTATCACCAGCCAATGCTCGAGTAAAATTTGTGTGGAAAATGATAATTTCTTCTTGCATTCTTCGAAAAGCTCGAAGGGTTATTTTCGAAACTCTTTTAGTTGAAACGCTCAGTCGGGGATGTTCGCGATCCTCCCTCGCCCACGAAGAAGACCCTCAGTGAGATTATCGGTGCGTTTCTTTTTCGTGAACCTGATTTTTCTGAGCCGGGGTGTAGTCAACCTGCGTGGTTCCGTTCTATTCGTCAGTTTGGATGAAAACATGTTGATGATGATGGAGATGTCTTTCAGGGCTCACAGCCTACCAACAGAAGCTCCTGATTCAGTGCTGGCCGAATATCTACTCCACTGGGCCGGGTGGGTCGTGCAGCACGTTCATGCTGCTTCAGAATTCATACCCTGTCGCACTGCCGGAAGGCATACCTAAAAATGACGACAGTGACGCCAAAGATAGCTCAGCATTCATGCATACACTACTGTGCTCATGAGCATGCAAGACTTTTGCCTCATTCTGGAAACCGCGAGCTTGTTATGAGAAAAATCACGCGAACCGTAGACTTTCTTCCTTCTTCGACGAAAACATGTTTCCTTTCTTTTGTCGGTGCGGTGGCTACAAAATTTGGCTACAAACGGCCTCGTGATTTCGGCGAAAAGGCAATCGCATACCCAGACCCTTAGTAAACAAAGAAATCGGTCAAAACAAAAACAAAAATATGAAAACAATAACAATAACATCATTCAGGAGGGCAGTTCGCATCCGCTATCTATAATCGACTGCAGACGAGTTGTCCAAAGGCGAAGCAGCTGCTTGCAAAGGTCGGAGTAGATCTTTGATCTTTGTAGCAACATTCTAATACTATCGGTGTACGGTAGATCACTTTTCGATCGACAACTAACTTATTCCCCTCAGGCGAACGGCGTGGCGGTCTTCGCCAACTCTGACGTCGACTGCACGGCGATGCACTCGCGAGTGACGATCGAGTTGCTGGACACGGCTATTAGGTTTGATCTTTGATCTCTGACAGCTTTTACATGTCTAAAGATGCAGTGTGGAATAAAACCGAATTAGAGAATGAAATTACACAATTACAGAAACCTCGACGCCGACCACGCCAAGCTCACTGCCTACTTGATCGAGGTGAGTGGTTATCTTTGATCTCTGATCTCTAACCCCGCCCAATTGAAGGTCGGCCGCAGCCACCGCCCGCTGCGAGCGGAAGGATTGGCGATCGCTGTGTGGGACGATCTGGGTACGCCAATCGATAATTCACGAAATTACTGTAGTCCGATGGTGAATCATTCAATCGATAACTAACTCATTTTCAGCCGACTCCATGATGGAGTGCGTGTGCAGATACGACGCTGTGAAGAAGCACAAGGTGCGGTGATTGATCTTTGATCTTCATAGTTTGTAGTTTGGTCTTTGATCTTTGATCTCTGATCTCTGCAGGAACTACGACGAGCATGGCTCGCTCTGATCGCCTACATCGTTGACAACCTGAAGAATGTGAGTCACTCGGAAATAAAACGTAACGAGAGAATTTATGCGACGACCTTTTCCGAAAAATGCCAACTGAAAATCTCAACATTCTTCTTGCAGGGTCAATCCATCTTCCGATCCTCCTCTAGCTACGAAATCGCCGACAGTGGAAGTCCCGTCGGGTCACTCAAGAAATAATCAATGATCTTTGATCTCTGTTCTCTGATCTTTGCCCCGTCATTTATTGATCTCTCACCCTTTCCCCAGTGATCTCAGTGCACTCTTCTCATGATCTCTTCGAGTTATTTGTTTACTATGCGATCGATTATTGATTTTCTCTCCTTACATATTTGAGCGCCTTGGAAGTTGTACATACCCTACCGTACTCCACCACCGTATTTTTACGCATTATCAACTATGTTGAGCGATACTAAAACTTTCTACTGCAGACCATGCCATATTTTGAGTATTTTCGCACGTTTTTGCTGTTTCACGTACCCACTACATATCAGAAAGAGCGATCTTTTATGTGTTGCACACTCGATAAAGAGCGATTATTGATCTGTTTTTGGTTTTATGCAGTGATCGCCGTGTATTTCGAATAAAATACTGAGCCAGTCGCGTTGTTAGATAACAGAGCGGTCGTGTGGTTTGCCGCTCGATGCGAATAATATCAACGCTGGCCGCACCCACTGCCTCACCATCGCCGATTGCACGTGTTTACATTGACAATTCGTTACGTACCACATACAGCTCCTAATTCACATTTTTCACTACTTTGGATAGCGACAGCCGACTCATCACCCTTTCCAGTCTGCAATGGAACCTAAACGACGGAAAATCGACCCGGCTGTCAGCGGCGCTCCGGCTTCAGAAGCTGGCAATAACGAAGGAGGCGGATCCAACGATGATAATATTTCCAACAGCACGCCCTTAGTCACAGGACCTGATCTATCGTCGTTCGAAAAGCTTCCCGACGAGCTCAAATGCAAAATCTTCCTCCTTTCGCTGGAAAGTGTCCCGACCGTCAAAATGGTGAGTTATTCTCCATGCAAACACGAGTTTTAAGACCAATAACATCGAGAAATGAAGCAAATAAGTCAGTTTCAGACGAGCAAGACAATGTATGCGAGCGTGGTCAAATTCGCCTCGTCCCCGAGCAGTCTTCCTCCTCTCGACATGGTTATCGAAGCTGTAGGTTCAACCAATCAATATTTTACCATGTGCAAGCGAAATGGCAACGGTATGAATGGACGCACAAAATAGTGACCAAAAGTAATTCTGTCGAATTTTAAACCCTCTGTTCGGTACAGAATGGGAACTGTGAATCCACTGAATATGTTTCATGCTCGGGAACAGCCTGAATGTCTCAGAGAAAAAAGCACTTTCCTCTGATACCCTATGATTTTATGAATAGATTATAAAGCAAATCATCGCAATCCAACCGAGTCGAATGTATTGCAGGTTGAGGGTCATATCGGTATCGAAATCTGCGTGCCAAGGTCAATTTACGATGTATTCCGGAGCTACCATTCTTTCTTTCGTCAGAACGTGTTGAATTTTGACAATTTTGTTAGAAGCGCGGTGAGAATTTTTTTGCTTACACAGTACACGCTTTTCCCAATGAAATCGAAATATGAACTTCGCATGAGCAACCCTAGTCTGTTCCAGGTTCTATCTGGAGTCGTGCCGAACGATGATGAATCCATTCAAATGCTGGCTCCACAATTCACATTCAAATTTCGAAGAGTGCATCTCAGAATGTCGAAAATAGCAGATGCTGACTGTATTTCTCGACTGCAAGGATTCTTCGCTGTCACGAAAGGGATCGAAGAACTCTCCGTAGAGCCTGACAAGCTCAGCACAAATGATTGGTTGGTGCAACGATTTTCTAGCAATACTGTGTTTTTCTTCAGAAATCTCATCAAATTCATTCTTACTAAGTACTCTATTCGGAGACTCAAGATGATATCGAACAAACTTCTTGCTGTGACTCATCCAAATTTGGGTGAGGACTACATATCTTGTATTTGGTAACTAGTAATCACTTGAAGTATGGTGCTTGTTACCGTAATCAATGCTCACCTAATATGCAAATTCAGAGTCACTACTACTCGAACTTGCCGGGCATGTGTCTGACATTGAGTTGCGACAAACAAGTACATTGAATCGATTCTTCGGCCTAATGGCGCCAAACTACGGAGAGATAGCGGTCAAAATGATGAAGAAGGGTGCGACCAAACTGCGATTCTTCCACATGCAAAACTGGCACTTTTTCACGGAGGAAGCACTGGAAACCGTGAGACGTGTGAGTGTCATTACGTTTGCTGTTTCCAATTTTTCGTGAAATACTGTATATTTTGCAGTTTCTGGCCTCTGCTTCGTCAAAGCACGTGTTTTCCACGACGATCAGCGGAGCTTGCCCGTTCATAAACACGTTTCAGCTCCAGTGCAAAATGGTGCCGAACTATAAGTTTGGAAGTGAGATAAACGTCGTAAATGCGAAATCACTAAATATATTTCAGGGTTCAAGTACATCTTGGAGAATGGAACAAGCAGTATTCTCCACATCGTCAGATATCGACATGAGGACTTGATTATTGGGACGGTTGATGAGAATAAGAAAACAGTTCCTTACTCCCTCCGAACGGATACCGAATTACGCAAGCGTCTATCAGAAGGGTATTTGTGAAATTTATCTATTCTTAGTAAGATTTTTTCTTATCTATTCTTTCTTACGGCTGGCTTGCCATGTCACTCACTCCAGTACATTTTCTAGTCAGTTGCCGATATTGCCATGCCGTTGATAAACTATATTTGAATATAATTTTAATATTGTTAATCATTTTAAAAACCAATAAAATATAGCGTACGGTATCGGCCTGATTTGTGGTGTGATCGGCTTCACGAATGACAGAAACTTTCGCCGCACTCGATCGGCGCACAACGGATCCCGGCTGTCTCTCCGTTTCCTCTCGCCTCTCTCGCCTTTTCTGTTGACATTTCGCCCTTCTTTCATGTTCCGTCATTACCACCGTTTCCTACCGTACCCTCTAGACTTGCTACCGTAGCTTCCCATCGCTTTCCGCCCGAGATCATCCCATTGTGTCGCGATTATCCCGTTGTTAGCTCGTTGTGCCGCGGCTGTAAAGCAGTACTAATCAATGGAAAGTGATAGCGCGACTCGATCGAGAGTGAGTTAGATACTGCGCGCACACCCTTCCCTCCCATCAACTAGTTTCATTCCATCTTTCTCTACTCTTCTACCGCCCAATCGTCTGCCTGCCCCCGTTATGGGTGTTGATCCCCCACTCCGTTCTGTATACATTACGGGCGCGTAAGTGACCTCTAACTAAGTGCAGTTTATTGCCAGATTGTGATGGATCATCCCATCTTTCTCGCCCTTCTCCATTATCGCAAAGAGATTCTCCTTTGCATAAGTTATTCCTCGCTAATCGCCTCATTGTAATTCTCAAGAGTAAGTCGCGTGCCAGATCAAAGAGTGTTAGTCATGAGGGAACGGCTGGTGTGTGTACTCACTCAGTGCTTTCTTTAGTTATTGCTAGAATTCCTTGTCCGATACCGCCTAGCATGCTCCTTTTGACTGAATTTCGATGTAAGAACTCGAAATATCCTCTTTCACTGTAAACTCGTATCGAATTTGTCTGATTTTGACTAACGTTTCCTTCAGAACTTCTTGAGCCCGACCCTTCCCTCCTCTCATTCGAGTGAGAGCCCCCTCTAAAGTTGTCGGCTTTTGCAGTTGCCAGCTGGCCCGTAGTATCCCTTTCGCCTCTTTATCCTCTCTCTCCGTCTCTTCGTCTCTTCTCTCTCTACTGATCCCCATGCGTTGGGTGATTGATCGTTCAAAAGATGCCGTGATCTCCTCATTGCCTAATGTAATGGCAGATCTCTTTGAGGATCAGCCAGGAAACGGCCAATTCTTATCTTTCACGAGATTTTATATCACCTTTATCAGTATTTGATCCGACTCTTATCAGTTTTCCTGCCAAGGCCGCTAATTGAACTTCTGGAACGGCCATGCCGCATTTCTTTCACAACTTGCAGCGTGTTGTCATCAAATCTCCTTCACCTCTTTCACCATGCGTTCGCTCACCTTTTATTGGCCGCGCTTTGTGAAATATTCACGCTACTTTCTCTTATTGCGCCGACTCTCGTCTCTCGCTCATTCATCATTTCCGTACTATGAGTCAGCATGAGGGGCTACTCCCACCTATTTTTTTCGTTCTGACGCCCCCTACTTTCCAGGGATGCCTCATTGTCTGCGCTCCTGATAGCGGCGCCGATCGATCGATAATCAGGTACGGTAATCGATTTAGCGTATGCGGTAATCGATAAGGCGTCTTTGAACGTTCTCGGGGCGAAAATCTCTCGAGACAGAGCGACGATAGCTAATTCGATTATATCAGCCAATGAGGAAAGGGAAGAAAAGAGCAAACCATCGCTCGGTGATCAGAATAGGGTGATCGTGGATTGTTAGGATTTGATTTTGATATCATTTTATGGTTTTGTTACACGAGAAAACCGAGTTCGATTTGTTCAAGAATAGCTCTTTCCTTTTGTAGTGACACTGAAACATAAGCGGTAACCACCAATTTTTTCTTCAACAAGATCGTTTTTCATTATTAATATGTATTAATTAATAATCTAACTTAAAGAATTACAGAGAATGGTGGAGCCGAAATCTCCCCGCTCGCCGCAGCAGTCGGCCTCGCACACGCTCGCCAGCTGTGGAGACTCGCTCGATGAGCGCGTGTATCGGGTCAGTCATCTACCTTTTACCGATCGAATCATTTATTGGCGCATTATCAGATTCATTGCGTGTGTTTTTTTCATCCTATACATGCTGCGAATTGTAGTAGATGGCATACAGGATACTTTGAATGCTGCGTGAAACCGGAAAACGGACAACTCATGAAGAGATTTATCAAGGAAATTGTAACGTTTTAACATAGATCAAGTTTCACAAAAAAGGCCGAATTAGCACTGTGGCGTGTTCAATGCGGGCTTGAGTGTACCATGAAACGCGAAAGTGAACTCCCCAGCACGCATCATTAATCGCGCACCTCAGACACTCGCCCCCGAATAGATCAGTAGAGTAAGATGTTCATGCCACATTGAGCCTACCATACTTGTCCACCGCGTAAGTCGCCTTCCCTCCTAAACGCGCTCTACTTACGGTCAACCTAGAGTCGTACACTGTATTCTCCTATCTGACTTACTAGACATTGTGTGGGATGAAGAGGCGATAGTTCCTTGCGATCGAACCCCGTTAGAGAGGGTAATGGGATTGGCTGTGAGCCGCGGCGGGGACTTTTTGAATCGCGAAAAAAGAGATTAGGGATAACGAGGACAGGCGAGTTGTGGTGGCAGTGATGTTACAAATGTTACGATAGATCTGGCAAACTGAGTTGGTGATCTTGAGGAAGGAAATATTGTTACAGTGATCGCATGAATATTGGGATAGTGGTCCCAGGAGATTTGCGGCATCAATGATGTGCTATAATGCCTGCGATATTATTGAAATGATTGACAATAACTGTGGATGGCGAAAAAATCATTGAGATTGCCCCATTGCAGGCGATCAAGGAGAAGCACCCCGGGATGGAGATTGATGCGGATGCCGTCGACCATATAAGGGGACTGATGGAGAGACTGTTGAGGGAGGTGAGGAGGGGATTGGTCTTTGATCTTTGGTCTCTGGTGCTTGGGTTAGCCTATAGGTACTGTATGCTTGCACTATTTGTTCTCGGTTACCTTCGATTTTCGTGAGGCGCTAATTCGTGTTAGAGGAGGCTTTCCAATGAATTTGAAGCACTTCCCTGTAAAGATCATCAAAGGGGCAAAAAAGCAAGTTAGGAGGATGAAAAACCTCCGCACAGTATTTCGTGCGCGTCGGCGAGCCCTTTGAAGTGGCGAGGGCGCGCACCCGGTCAGGGATGGGCTAATTAGATGATAAGTAATCAGTTGTGACAGCCAAGGAGATGCGCAATACGCGAGGAATGCAATCTTTGAGAGTAGGAGATGTGGAATATCAGTTCTTGCAAGCTCAAGCACTTGATACCCAGAGGAAACGAGAGTGTCATGTTCGGGGATGATCAAACAAGTGTAATTTGTTTTGCCCGAACTGAGGAACCGACGATTGCTAAATCCTATTCAATAGGAATATGGTGGAGTGTTAAAGTCTGAAGATTGCTTGTTGGGAAGCGATGAAAAATGATAGACTCCGGATAATGAGGATTTTTTTTAGCCATACTTATACTGGATTAGCTATAGCTTACCTTACTTCGAACGCGATGTGAAAATGGAGAAAAATTGGGTCTGAAAAAATTTTCTTTTCACCCCTAGCCATACCAATATCGTTCAAAATCGGGTTCCTGTTAATATGAAGGAGCTTTGAAACCTGAAGCAAACAACTGTGCAAATTTAAATGATGTCGTTAATTAATTAATATTGATTAACCCTAATTAAGATGATGTCGGACTGCCCGGGCAACGTGTACGAGCTGGAGCGGAAGTGCGCTGCCCTCTTCTCGCCCCAGAAAGTACAGGAGATATACCAGGTATACGGTAGGGGAGTACGGTATCGATCGGCAACATAGTTACGGTAGGAATATCGGGAAGTAGAGAGGGTTGATTGTGAACATCGAACAATGGAATCCCTGTTTGGAACGGAATTGATTTCCAGTAGGCGCATGTGCGTCTCGGGAGTACTTCAATTGAAATTGGTTCTCGATACAGCAGTACTTGACAAAATTGGTGAGAAAAAAAGAAAAGAAGCTTCTCCGTTGAGGCGTGTGGTTTGTACATTAGGGGTTTCTTTCCTAGGTGATTGTGCGTTCTCCGGTTACTACAATGCGGTGAAGACGAGTTTGAAGAAGTGCGATCTTCAAAGTCATTAGAACAATTTTTTTTATAAATTACGTACTTGTGTAGCTACGGTTTTGGCGCAGAAGTGGCTACGGTACCTCCCAATAATTTTATTTTTGTCGATCAATTATCGATGGCCCATTCCAGAAATGGTCGGAGAACTGTGATCGATGGAGCTCACGACTGCACCGGGCGATGGTGGCCAAGGATCGACAGTTGCACGAGCGACTCGTCCTGTTCATCAAGGTACGGTAGCATTACAGTATACCTGGTGCGGTATGATCTGGTTACGGTAGGATACGAGTTCAGTGCTGACATGGTTAAGAAAGACTGGTAGTGTTCAGTACGGTAGAGCGAAGCAGTACTGAAAGAGCTACGAATTGTTTTTTATTGTATACAACTAGACCCGAATCTATTAGTGCTGTCGTTTTCGGGGATGCTATCACCGCTCCATGAAACAACCGATTCGCATGTACGGCAAAGTCGAAATTGACAGTGCGGTTTGCGCGTTTCGCGAGTACTACTCTAGGGTCAGGTAGCGTCCTCTGTAATGAAGTATTTCTTTGTTATCAACTATCAACGGATCTCATTAATGAATTTTAATTAACTAATTAAAGACTAACGAATATTCATTAAGGAGAATCTCTCTGGCGCGGTGCGTCGAGATGCGAAGGAACTGGAGCGGATGGCCCTCTACCTGCTCACGAGCGTCGATTGCCTGGCCGTGGTGGGATAATTAAGCTAATTAGTAGTTAATTGTCTAATGAACAATGATATAAATTCTTAGAACCTATTCTAATTAAGTTTGAAAAAAAAATCTGCTTTGAAAAGTGTCGAGTGTTGCTAGGTGATTGTGGGCTTGGCGTGATCTACTATAGACCGATCAACTGGTATCCGCAGTGTTGGTGGGACATCTATTTAGAAATTAAGAAGCTATTTCTAATCCCCTCTCCTTCTCACAGGACCTGATCACGTGGGTGGGGAACTACGTGAAGAAGCTGCGCGAGTCGGGAGTCAACATCACCATCTCGCTGCAGAATGTGAAGATATCACTGCTGGCTGATCCCGTGAGTATACGGTAGATGGGTTACGGTAGAGGGTGAATCAAAAAATTCCTGTGGCGGTAAGGGAGCCAAGCGATTCGTGGTTGTATCGATTCTTGGTATACGCGTGCATACCTGGGAAACCAATGCAATCCAGGCGAACCGTCTATCCAATATACTATTTGCAGAGTCTGATGCAGCTGAACGAGCTGCTGCACCGACCGGACGACGACGCGGGCACGAGCAGCGGCCAGAGTGAGTGGAGTGGGGTTGTGTGGTTGTAGGGGGACGTTTCCCAATCGTCGGAGATGCGAAAGAACGCGCATTTTTTGCGAGACTCTATAAGAAACAAATATCCGCCCAGATGTTATTGGTTGCATGAGGTGGGCAAAGGCTGAACATCTAGGGTGCAGTCAATATTTACATGAAAAACGTTTCATAAATAATAATAATTCCGAAAAGTGTAGCACAGCTGAAATGCGTGGTGTAAAACCAGGCCGACGTTTCCCAATCGTCGCCCTTTGCAGGCATGATCTTCGACTTCGACATGAGCGAGCAGATGTCGCCGCGGGCGATGCTCAAGCTGGGCGCCGCGAGGAGGAACAAGAGTTATCAGGAGGTGAGAGAGAGGTTGATCGTTGATCTTTTATCTTTGTTCTTTGTTCTTCGGGTGTTCCCTGAGTTTTGTAATGCTACTTGATCTAATGAAATTAGGATACAGCGGTAAGATATAGTGGCAGGAGTTGTGGGCCTGTAGTGCGAGATAGTCTTTGATCGCTAATACTAAATGATTTGTACCGCCTTGGTGGAACGGCACCACAGTTATTGAATAAGGCGCTCGTCGGTTGCTCAATACAATGTTTGCTCTGCTCTGAATGAATTAGATAACAATGAGACAACGGCTAAATTGGAAACGCGCACTGTAGAGACCTGGTGGAGTTGTGCACCAGGCAGAGCGTATAGTCACAGTCGTTGAGTGATTTTAGTTAGCCCTGTGTCTCTCCACACTAACAAATAAAAAAATAAAAGAATACTGAAGTGGCCTGACGAATCGACGCTGCGATAGTTGATCAAAGTGTTGATCGTATCCGGAATTCAATCATCCTCTTGATGCGATCAGAAAATCATTTCAAGCACCTGGCACAACAGTGCCTCAGGAATTGCTTATCGCGTCCAGTCTTTTCATAGCTATAATGATCGCCTGGTTGTTGAAAATTATGTTTTTATTCAAGGTGTGAGCCAAGTTGCTTGCCGAGGACACGAGGTTTTTAGTCACCAGTGAGAATTGCGCTCCTGAAATTGCTCATGGCGCCCATGAATTACTGTCGACAATGCGTGCGCGATCGTGAGTGGTAAAATAAAATAAATATTTCCAGGCCACGGCTCAGTTCCTCTCCGAGGAGCGCGCCTATCTGCGCGAGCTGAACATGCTCGTCAACGTCTTCCTGAGGAGATTTGAGACAGTGATGCAGGAGAAGGTGGAAACGGTGAGTGTGATGGGGTGGAGGAAAGTCCAAAGATACTTTCGACGAAACCTGATAAGAATGCTAAACATTGTATTTATGTTTCGACAGGTGGTGATAGGTGAACAGTCAAGGCGCTTCCGATCATGCACTGGCCCTGGCGTATTTGAAATGGGATCTGACTTATTATAATTGACCGTTAATCCAAGCTTCACCAATTGGTAATAGTAGATGAGTTGGTCAACATTCAATGCAGCATACCTGTCCACGCCGGCGGCGTGACAACTGACGGGCATGAGTTCATGCCCGTCACTTGGCAAAAAGGTCACTCGCCGCCAGCCCTGGACAGGTATGCAATGCAGTTTCCGTATCTCAAACAACAATCCAATAATTGGATTCCAATTCTCTCCTCTTTTCTGCCGTACATGAATCTTCGACAAATTTAACCTTAAACGCATTACGAATATCAAGAGTTCATAAATTCACTTGAGACGGCGGGCCGCATTGATCTCTATTGATAAATAATTCCCCCCTTCTCCAGCCGTACATGGAGGACATCTTCGGCAACATCACCGAGCTGCACGAGCTGAGCAGGAAGCTGGAGAGGGCGATCGAGGATGCGAGGTGAGGGATTTTATCTTTGATCTTTGGAGTTTGTAGACTGGACCGTGGGGCTGAGGATGTAAAATGAGGAAGAAAATTTTGGTAACCCTATTGGAATCAGTTGTTTACTGTCGTTCAGTTCGTTAGTGTTACTTGTAGCGCGTAAGAAAAACTGAGCGACCTTGCGTAACTTTCTTTTTCTTCAGGGAGCTCAACGACCCGTTCTCCGCGGGCGCCGGCCTGTGGGAGCTGGCGGAGGCCAATGAGTTCGACGTGTATCATCAGTATGTGGTGAGCGTTGCATCATTACTATGGAATAGATGTCAATGCGTAGTGAAAAGAGAACAGTGCTAAGTTTGATAGAGCAGCTTTTTTTTGGAAACTTCATCAAGGAAATACTGCTTCCTCATCCACATTGCATATATGAAGTATTACGGAAACCGCGTTTTCACCAGTATTTGAATTCGATGAAATTGGAAATGCTTGATTTTTTGTTCTATCAGACCCGAATCGGTCGAATTGTTCAGCATCAATCAAAAGCATATTAGATCCCTTGCTGAAACGCATGATTTCCATGTCTCTAAAATGCCTTTTCAATACTCGGCGATGCAATTGAATTCCCGTTGCAGAAGCACATCTCGTCGGGCGCGTACCTGGACATGATCGCCAAGGTGCTCACGGTGCGGAAGTACGCATCTTCATTCGAGGTACTGTTGATGTTGTTGTTGTTATTGATTTTGTTTTGCTTTGGTGGTTTTGCACAAACGATAAGATCGTGCATCGGTGCTGCACAGGGGGTACTTGTGTGCATTATGACTCGTTTGTTAGTTTCAATCAAAGATGCTGTAGTTTAAAAAACCATTTGCCATATTTTTTAATAATTTGATAATGGTGCATCGCTGTTGCTCGTATTGCATTAATGCAGAGAGTAGCAGACTTGAGCGATTGTTTGCGCGGTTTCCGAGGTTCGAAAATAATTCAATCATTCGCAGAGCGAGGCGAAGCCGTACACGCGACAGCGAGAAGCCGCTGGTGGAGTAGGTGCGTTGTCGTTTCGAGTGTGTTTGATATTCGAGAAGATGTTCAAGGAATGATTCGTCCAACTTGTCTATTTCGAACTACGATATTTGGTTTGGTTTTTTGAGACTTGTTGATTATTGCTGCGTATTGAGAAAAATATTGCGTATTAATGACGCAATTCGCAGGCGCCTCCTCGTACGCGGCCTCTTCGGCGTCGGCAGTGGCGACGAGCGCCAGCTTCTATCTGGCTGTCAGGTACGGGGATTTATTTGGTTCTTGTGGGAAGGATCAGTCATGGAATCATGGCACTGCTCCGTTTAATGCTGATGAGGTAGTGGTGAAACACGGTGATCACCTGCACGGAATTGATTTATTTCAGCGGCACCTCGAGTCAATTATTGTGGGTTCATACAATTTCTGTAGAATATAGTGCGAGTGCAGCACAAACGTGCACTGACATCCATCCGAATGTCGCAGCACTTTTTATTGATGAAATTATATTTTATCAAATAAATATAATTATGTATTCGTTTCTCATTCCAGGTACGTGCTCCCGCAGTTGCTGCTCGTCCCGATCGTGCACTTCTTCAAGTACGTTTAGCATTTTCATTATTATATTTATCGATGATTTATGCTAATTGGATAATTACTAATTAGTGCTAATAACATATTCTCTAAAAATAAACTCCCTCTGTTCAGGTACGTGGAGCACTGCACGCGACTGCACAACATGAGCCAGAACGAGGACGATCGGGGAGATCTGGCGGTGAGTACGGTATCAGAGTTCGGGGAGACGGTAGGATACGGTAGGCATGAAGGAATCGATCAGTCTCACGGTGGGAAATCGAAAATTGGCTTTGATTTGCTGTTTGGATAGTTGATAATTATGGAACAAAAAAATGGTAGACTGATCGTTGAATGCCCTCACCCAGTGAATTTGTATCCACGGCGAAACATGGTTTTTACAAGTGACATGTTGATTCATTGCGCAGTTCACTTTAATTCCTTTTTGTGCCATTGGTTATTATGATTTATTAATTACTAATTAGACTAATTTGCAGAACACGCTTACAATTAGGCTACCTCTGCCATAGTTTCAATAATTAATTACAAATATTTATTTGATTTTGTTGTAAATTGCAGAACACGAAGAACACGCTGACGGCGCTCGCCGTCCGGATTGAGAAGACGTGCGCGATGAACGGAACGATCCAGAAGAGGATGAAGATGTGAGGATTATCCTAGTCTGTTCGCTGGTCGCTTGGAAAAGAAAAAAGGGTAGAAAAGGGGAAAAAGGGTAGAAGGTTACGCACGTTAACGAACGACCAATCACCCCCGTTGCAGTGAGCAGTCGGCGCGCCTGGCTGCCGACTCGATGCCCGGCTCGGGCGGAACCTCATTCGATCGGATACTGGATGTGAGTTCTTTCTAGTAATGATGTTATCTCCACTGCACTCGCTTTCAAATATTCGGTCCGAATGTGAGTGGGGGGGAGGAGCTAGCAATGATTTTGGTTTTTGAACGATCGCCAACGGTGAGATATCGCCGTCGATCGAAACCACTTGATATCGTGAGTGTGTTACCATGAAGCATCTTGAAAATTCACGTAAGGAATACTCTGCGGTTTCAAGCTTGTTGGGTTTATGCTCCACTCTTGCTATGTATTGCCAAGAATTCTGGATTTTGCAATGCAGCTCCAGTGTTCGTAGCGAAAAATTATCTAATATGTTGAAACCACTCTACCGTGCTTACTGTTAGGACAACAAAAATTTTCCTGAACTGGTCTCTAATCTCTGATCTCTGATGCTTACCCTTCTTCAGATCGAGAAGGGCATCGACGGGTACGTGGGCGAGCCCATCGCGAGGACGTGCCGGGAGCTGATAAAGGAGGGCGATCTGCGGATGGTGCGACCGAGTGTGATCAGTCTCACGCAAGGTGGGTGGGAAGCAATTGAGTTTGTACCATGCCAAAGCGATGTTTCACAGTGGCTTCAATAACACATCTAATTTTCGCTGTTTAATGTGTGTATCGCTGGTGATGCTGAAAAGAAATAAGAATCGTGTCATTGTTCAAATGTGAAAGTTCGGTGTTTCAATGACTTCTCAATTACTTGTAAATTATTTTGTTCTGATTTCGGAAAGAGTGGTAGTCGGATAGGAAAAAAACTTAATATTCTTTTCCAGAATCCCTTCGTCGTCGCTGGTCGACGGACCGCCACGTGTACGTGTTCGACCAGCTGATCGTGCTGTGCAAGAGCCACAAGACGGGATGGAAGTTCAAGGTGAGGGGGTTTCATGGGTTTGAGGCTTTCGAAAATTTTATTGCGATCTTCATTAAAAATGTCAGGGAATAGAGTGAAGGTGATTTCAAAGGTATTTGACAATAAGAGTGTTGTGCTTCACGGGGTAGTGACTTCCGAACCGATTTGCTTGTCTACAATGATGTTGCATTAGGTACTGGGAAACAAAAGAATTTTCAATTCTATCCATTTCGAATAATCGCTCGGTCTCTCATTCGACATGGGGAACAACGATACGTAATTTTTTTTTTGTAAAGACCATGGGAAACGAAAGGATGAGCACATCCATCTAAGTGAGTAATCTCTCCAGGACCGCCTCTCCCTCCGGACGGCGGAGATCCGCGACCTCGAGGATACGGAGGTGCTGCAGAACGCGTTCAAGGTAGAGGGCAGGGAGAAGGAGAGGGGCAAGGGAGGAGCCGAGACGAATCGGTATGTTTGATTACTGTTGGATAGTGTAAGAAAGCGTAAAATAGTGAGAGGTGCGAATGGCGCGTTCTGGGACCAATCGGTTGGTGATGTGCCCTCGATCATTTTGACGCCTTTGATAGAAATACGTAGCGTTAGATAGTGCAACAACGTGCGAAATTCTGAGACGATGCGTTCGGTGAAGTCAGGAATGGGAATATGACATTTCACCGATTCGTCCAAATTAGAGTTGCGCTTCACAGTTTGGTGACTTGTTGAGCGACTGCTAGTGATTCAATCAGCATTCGGAATCCAGAGCATAATCATATTTTTAGAATTTTTATCATAATCTCTATCAATAATTTTGTTTCAGCATCTACGCGTACACGTTCGTGTGCTCGACTCCCGAAGAGAAGGAGGCCTGGATGGAGGCCATGATCGGGATACAGAGCAGGAGGTACGGTGGATATTGATTGCGGTAGCTGGCCAGGATACCGTAGGGTACGGTAGTGGGGCTGCTGTTGGGCATGGGCGCCGTAGGATAAATAGAGATGATGGAGGCCATGATCGGCATACAGAGCAGGAGGTACGGTAGAAAGGCATTTAAGTTGACTAGAAATTTGTTTTTATTTTAAAAGACTGGTAGATGGAATACATCCCTGCACTGCAATATTCTCCGAGTAAACGCGCTCTGTGAAACAGGAAACAAACAAACATTGCCGGGCGCGAAAAGACATATCAAATATCTCTAATTGCAGCCTGCTCGACCGCATGCTGGACGGCTACCTGAAGGAGGAGAAACAGAAGGTGAGGAAGAGTTCGGTGTAGAGCGTCGAAGATTTTGGTGATTATTTAATATCGTGCTGGAAATCATCGAAACTCCATGCGTCGTGCGTTTCTTATAATGCCGTAAAAACCGGAATGCGCTGAGTGATGGTTGTGGGAAATTTGACAATTCCTAAACTGCATCATCAGGTGCCGCTCCTGATGCCGCCGTGCGAGAACTACCCCTTCGCCGAGCCGGACTCGGACGAGAATATCGTGTTTGAGGTCAGTAGATTGGTCGATAATGGTCGTGAGAAAACCTGGCGACTTGGGGCCCGACATTGAGTATGAATAGCAGGGGTGCGGGCTATGAGTAGTATAGGAGCGAAGAATGATTTAGAAAAAATAGCATTCGAGATAATCCTGGAGATTTGAAAGGATATGACTTGTTGATTTTTCGCTGAAGAGTATTTAGAATTATCGTACAGTAGGCTAAACGTAGTACAGGTGCGATTCCTAGTGGATAAAAATAGATATTCAAACGGAGCACTCGATTTGGAATGGGTTCTTGAGAAACCCGGACCAGGGATGTCGTTGGAGAATCAAATAAATATTAGAGGCAAACAATTGGTTGAGAATAGTTTCAAGGAAGAATTTTGGTTATAAGCTTGTATAGGAACCGTGCGCCGTGGGCTAATAGTATACAGAAGAAAGCGATGGTTAAATGAAAAGATCGTGTTCGAAGCTTCGAGGTTATGTTCACAATCAGAATTGTTTAGAAACCTGGTGACTTAGCGCTCAAGCATGTATAAAAGTAGGAAATAGTTGCCCCAAGATTGATATGTCTTCAGAAAAGGCTAGAATAAGAAGTATAATAACCCACAATAGATAATTAATCTCGCAGGATTACACGTCCTCCTCCGGCATGCCCGTCGTCAAGCACGGCACGATCGTGAAGCTGGTCGAGAGGCTGACCCACCATTCGTGAGTGGATACGGTAGCAATGCCTGGGAATAGGGAGCTGTAGCCAAGGGAAGGGACTACGGTAGCTGAAGCACGATCGTCAAGCCAATGAAATGGGATACGGTAAATTGAGGTGGGGATACAGTAGCTCATCGTGGATCACGGAAGATGAGGTTACGGTTCCTCTTGATTGCAGGACGATCGATATCGCGTACGTGCGCACCTTCCTCATCTCGTACCGCTCCTTCTGCAAGCCGGCCCGCCTGCTCGAGCTGCTGATATTGGTGAGGGGATTTGCAGTGATTGATAGTTGAGAGAGTGGTAGAGCAGGAATTTCGAAGGTTGAAAGTACCGCATGGCTGTGAGGGTTAGTTGTGTTTTGACGAGGATGAGGAAACCTGATTACTGGGGACCAACACGGTTGGTATTTGTAATGGTGGTTGAACATCAATGTCGTCGGGTTAAAATCTCTTATTATAGTTATTGGGTTTTCTCTTGTGATTGTGAATCATAGGGAGCATTCGATCCATTGCCTACCAGGCTGTCAGTTGAGCTTTATCGTAGCGGGTGAACACGAAACTCGCATGACTGTATTCTCACTTTCATTTGATTCATGACAAACTTTTCCAGCGCTTCGACGTGCCGCTGCCGAAGGTGCTGCAGGGCGGAGATGCAAAGTATGTCATTATTGTTATTAATTTAATTAAGTAGCTAATTAGTTAAATTACAATCAATGAAGATGATGACGTAGTGACCTATTGTCTCTCTGCAGGCCCTCCCTATTCGCGTCGAGCAACGCGTTCCGCGACCTGGCAGGGAATGGATCGGTCGTGGGCACGACGGCTGCAGCTGCTGCGGCTGCGAATGTGGGCGCGTGGCGGTTAGTGATTTTTTTCTGTTTCGAAAGTACCGACTACTGCCGGAAGCAGTGTGGCTAGGTGAAGTAGACACATTGAAACGCTGGTGTTATAGGGTGACTTACTTTGACAAGGAAGCAGGATTTTTTGGAACCACAGTAAAAGATGAAGCGATCATTGAAAACACAGTTTCTGGGTGTAGTAGAGACCCTGAAACACGGCTTCAACGGATTGATTTCGAATTTGCAGAAGCGGCGGTCCTCTAGCGGGCCGATTCGACACTGTGCAGTCGCACGGACTGAGCGGGAGTGGAGGGGCGAGTGGAGGAGGAGGAGCATTGAGGGAACAGAGTGAGTTGATCTTATTGATTAGGATAAAAGTGCTACACAGATTGTTGGAGGCATGAAGATCTGATTAGGTAGATTATTTGAAACAGTGATGGGGTAGTAGAGGATCGGCTGCGAGACGGTAACGACAGTGTAGACGCGACATAGTAGTCCGCATGAAACTGTAATTAGAAAAACGTAGCCAGGGAAGTAGTGAGCAGCGGATAGGACTTGTTTTGAATAAACACGGCAATCATTGCCAAACAGAAGAATTTAAAATATTTTTACAAGAATTCTCCGACGAGTCATTGCCTCATGAGTGATGACCTTGTTGAATAGATCCTGTGAAACTATGAAAATCCATGAAGCAATAATTTTTCTACAGAGCTTCCGCCACATCATTGCTTCGTTGGTACCGAGCTCTGTCAATAGACCTCGTGGAACTGAAATAGTTCTGTTAATACTAAAACATTGGTTTTTTTCGCAGTGGTTCTCAGTGCAATTATTCCGTCGGAGCAGAGCTGTATCAGTAGACAGCCTGAATTTAGAATCATCCTGACATTCCATGCTAAAAATTGGCTATCAAATGCACCCTCTGCAGGCATCTACACGGGCTTCCTGCACACTTCGCTCGTCGATCAGTCCATTCAGCGGTTCAAGAAGGAGTACGTGGGGCCGGTCCAGCTGAGGCGAGTTTTTTAACGGCAATTTTGTGATAATTTGACCGGTTTGACCCACATCAAGGAATGAAACTAGGGGTGGGGATTGTGTAGAAAAGGGAGAGAATCCTTCAAGTACGTGGGGAAGGTGTGTGAGAAGGAGAGGACCGGTGCAGTTGAGGCGATTTTTTGACTGCCTTGTTTGTAACGGGTTGAGGGATGCATAATCGGGGTGGAATATTTGCTCCGTGTAGTTAAATTTTAAGAAGACAAGAGATCTTTGGTTGCACGCACATTGTAAAGTAGTCGGTATTGCGAAATAACCTGATCGTTATCGCCGATTGCTCTCAAAATAATCTAAAAATGAATTAGATGCGAATAGTGATTTTCACTGGTGAGTTGTGGCCGCACACTCAATGTAAAACATTAGTTTTTGAGAACTACTCAATAGATCACGTGAGCAGAACGGAAAACCAATAAACCTTACAGAGTGCTGAACGTGATCCGCAAGTGGGTGGTGGACCACTGGTACGACTTCGAGGCGGACCAGGAGCTGTTGGAGGGCGTAAGAGTGAGTATTCTGTGAGGTTCTATAGCGTCATCGTGACAGGGGTGTTCCTGCGCGTGTTTCGCGCTGATTTGCTACTTGTGGCATTTTTGTTCTACCAGTGTTACAAATCTCCTCCGAACGGTTCACATTTAATGTTGGGTACTCCTCGTTTATCGAAATAAAATCCGTAAAAAGTAGCTACCTTGAGCTCTCTTGTTTGAAGCCTGATCCTTGATCTCATCACTTCAGGACTTCCTGACGAAGATCCTGGACGCGAAGCGGCCCGTCTCGGCGCAGCTGAGGAAGTTCAGCAAGAATGTCCTGGTGAGTCTATTGTGTGATTTGGCTTGAGGGCACATCACCGTTTCACTAGCAGCTCAAATGGCCTTGCGTTTGTGATTAGCAATGTTTTCGTTGTCTCTAGTTCTACAAGAAATACACTGACAATGAAGTTCGTTCATTAAATATTTTACACGTTAGTACAAGTGCATTTTGGCATCGTATCTGGATAGGGAGATGGGCGTAGAACTCAATTGCCGTTGTAATTGTGAACGTTGATCACGATGCGGCTTCTGCGTCAAAAAAAAACAATATTGTGTCAGCGGAAAAGTTGTGCTACGCATCGCGTGCATTTGTGGTGCAGCAATGAATTTTCAATCTCTGTCACTCCAGAAAATAATGAATACGACGATCTCGATTCTCTTAAAAAAAATGGAATAATTGCAGTCGATCGTGAAGAAGAAGGTGTGCGCGAGCACTGGCACGACGCCCGCTCCGACGGCCTCCGAGGGTCACTTCAACTTCGCGTTTGATAGGGACGATGAACCGGAGGAGGAAACACTTGGTGAGATAGTAATTTTTGTTTGGCTGTATCTCATTACCGCATACGAGGCCAGCCGCGCTGTATTTGTTCTGTGAAGCGCGAGGTGAAAGAGGTTGAATAGTTTGATTTTTCCCCCTCTCTCTGTTGATGAGATTGCTCTGAAATAGATTAACCTAATTATCTTCGCTGCCTGAAGCGACAAATTGCCTGATGTTGCCTAAGTTGCCTCCCTCTCCTTTTTTTTTATTTTTTGCTTTTATTTTTTAATTTAATTTTGCAGCCGAGCGCCGCCGCCGCATCGCCGAGGTGAACAACTTCCAGCCGAAGAAGCCCGATGTGAGTACTACGGTAGATGGATACGGTATGAGGGTGCGGTTAATAGGCTACCTTTCTGTTCTGTGATGACGAAATTGAATGATTGGTCGGAAATTGGTGTACGTTGCTGCCGTATCGAAATCACAGACTCAGTAGGGATGATACAGGAAGTTTGTGGCATGAATGTGACGCGGGACAAATGTTCTAATTCCAAATTTTTGCAGCCGCCTGTGTGGCACGTGGCGAAGAAGGGCGAGATGAGTGCGTACGATCTGCTCACGCTGCACCCGTTGGAGATCGGGAGACAGGTAATTTATGAGCAAATCCTTCACGCCCCTTCCCCAAGCGTTGGGGTGAACATTCTATGAAGGGTACATTGCTGTTGAGAAGAGGACTAGGAAAAGAAAAAAAAGAGAAAATAAGTGATATGGTCTGATCACACTGCATCCATTTGTAATTGGGATCAGGCAAGAGTGGAGGAGTTTATTGATGTGCTGGACACTAGAATGGCCTAAAAGTTGTATAGCTCTAAAAAATTGGGAATGGTTCTTCTTTCCCAAACATGGTGGTAACGCGTTAGACTATGCGTTTATGTTTCGAACTTGTGGAGAAACGCGATCAGAACAGCATGGCTATGTCTCTAATTGAACGCTATCGAATTCCAGGATCTATTTCGAAACAGCTTTGATCTGTGTTTCACAATGCGTTGATATCTGGAATCTCTGCAGTACATTTGATACGCCAGAAACAATCCCTCAATAAAAATAATATTTTCCAGCTGACGCTGATCCACTTCGACCTCTACCGGGCGATCAAGCCGATCGAGTTGGTGGGGCAGGCGTGGATGAAGGGAGACAAGTACAAGAACAGCCCCCAGCTGCTCAAGCTGACTGATCATTCTAATCAGGTCGGTATCACAGCGCATTGTTTTGTAGATTCCAGAGTTTATTGAGCTCGCATCGCTATTAGCCATGGCCAAGAGTATTTTATAGAAGTTGGAAACCGAGATGAGCGTGTGGTATTTATTTTGTTGTGACAAGATGTGTACCAACATCGCTTTCTCATATCCTGATGCGGATATGACGGCACGGTGAAACTTGAACCTCAGCAGCATCCGATCACTGCAATCCCATCCCATTCCAGCTGACCTACTGGGTGTCTCGGTCGATCGTCGAGACGGAGTCGCTGGAGGAGCGAGTTGCGCTGTTCTCGCGAGTGCTCGAGGTGCGTTTTATGTTTTTTCCCTGTTTTATTGGGTGTTTTAAAAAAAGTTCGACTGGTTGTTGTTGTTTCATGGCCAAAATATGGTGAGGTTGTTGTGTTAGCTTAAATTCCATTGCTGCAACACATTTGCGAAGTGATAGGCATACTTCGATTAATGTTTGTTAGCTGGATTGATGTTTGTTAGCTGGAAAGAAAGTTTGTTGATGTTTCACTGCTGTTAGAAGATAGTATATTTAAAAAAAAATTTCACCTTCTCTCCAAAGGACAGTTTAAAATAACATTTCTTCAGGTGATGACGGTGTTCGAGGAGCTGCACAACTTCACCGGCCTGGTCGCCTTCTACTCGGCCCTCAACAAGGCCTGCGTGCACCGGCTGACATGGTGCTGGGATGTGAGTAACTTCGTGTTGATGCCAGAAGACCGATAACGATTCGGAGTGCACTTGTGTAGTCTGGCAAGACAGACTGTCAAAAAAAACCATTCGCGGTTTCACAGCTGTGTCATTAGACAGGGGACCTGCCGGGTTCGATATGGCGATTATACGCTGTGTAAAAAACAAATACAATCACGCCATTGGAGCTTCCGTCTTTTCGGTTTGGTGGAGTTTTCATTAGAGTGTTTGATCTGTTTGACTCGATTAATGTTGAGTATTCGATGGATAAAATAAGAAGTCAATCGATATATTGCAGAGACTGGACAGCGAAAAGCAGAAGTGCTACGGACGCTTCCAGAAGTTGTAAGTATTGCGTTTCATGATGCGGATATGTTTGACAATTCGCCTAATATTCAGTGAATTTTTGGCATTATCAACATAAAATTATCAAACTGACATTAGTTGGAAGCTCTGTGGCAGCGACTTTATCGAATCATAAAGCAAAATTTAACCCTTATTAATGTGGAGTCTTACTAATTTCCCTTATTAATCTATTTAATTGAATGTGCAACCCGCACTGGACGGAGATGGTGAAGCGACTGCAGCAGATCAACCCGCCCTGCGTCCCATTCTTCGGTGAGTTTAATCACTGTTTAAAATTAGTATTCAAAATATCTAATTAGTACTTTTGTAATACCGAGGAATTGGGGTATTGGGTAGTCTTCATCAAGGTTGTAGATGAACTGCGAATGTCAAATTGAGGTACACGTTTCACCAAAGGCTCAAAATGACGATCGTGTTGCCTTCAATAGTGAAGCTCCCGTTGCCGTATTTCAGTTAAAACACATTTATATATTTCAAAACTAATGATCAATTTCGTAATTGGCAGGCCACTACCTCTCGACGATCTACTTCTACGACAGCGGCAACACGACGTTCGTGAACATCCCCGGCAACGATATGCGACACGATCAGGTTGGGAGTTTGTTCAGAAATATGTTTATTAGTCGTAAGAATCTGGCTGCAAATGCCGCAAAACTAGGAAGTTTCACGTAGTACTAGTTTCATAAACGTTCAGTTCGGGCGTAATGTCAATCGATGTGGCTGTTGCGGTTCAAAATATAAAACAGTACAAAAACATTGATGTAAATGGCGTTGCGAACAAGGACGGTTTGCGTTAGAGCAACTGCATAAAGTTTCGAGTTCGAGTGTCGAGTCAGTGCCATTCATTCCTCAAATTTTCAAAAACAAAAATTAACGATCATTGCAGCAAGACAATGAATCGCTGCTCGTCTCCTTCCTCAAGTGCCGAAGGATCGCCAACGTCATCTCCGAGATTCAGGTACCGTAGTCTGAAGATATTTATTGATTGATTATCGTACCCTCTACGTAAGTGATTGAGTATTGATTTTTATCAGATGTACCAGAACGAGCCCTACTGCCTGAAGATGGAGGAGAGCATACGGGTGAGTGGATTATCGATTGGAAGAGGATGGGTTATGGTAGTATTATGCGATTGGTGTACTGAAGTTGGGGATTGGGAGGGGGTTTCCATTGCTCCGGCAAATCGGCACAGCAACTGGCACTGACATTGCTACTGCCCCGTGAATTGGCCCCGAACAAATTGTCGTTTGAGTGTCTCGAGGTAATTTCGGATGGGTATTGGGAGTTTCAGTGCCTGGTGAAAATGGGATGGGGATCATCTCGGTTGATCGTTGCTGTATCTTTCGCCATTTAAAAACGTTTTTTTTTCGAATTTTCATCGAAGCGAGCGGGAGTGCACATTTTCATTTTGCAATACGGACATATCCTTGGAGTTTCACTGTCGGTTGAAGAAGAGTGGGGCTGGTTTCGTTTGTTTGTTCCAATTTCTCTGGTTGAAAAATAATATCACATCATGGACCATGATAATATCACATCATGGACCATTCATGGTTCCCCGAGCGAGAGAGAACGCGTTTCCATTTCGCGATCTAGTGATGGCGAAACCAAAATAATCAGAAGGGGATTCGCGTGTTTGTTGCATAGCATCGACCTTATTAGAGGTCTCTGGTTTCGTAGAGGGAATCGAGGTGGGAAGTGGCACGGAGTCCTCTCGTTGTGGGGATTCGCAGGATATTCCTAGGGATTTTCCCTAATTCAATCAGTGCATGGATTCAGGGAGTGTGACGGAGTGCGAGTGGATAAATAAGGGATCCTTTTTTCTCCCTTTTTTCCACGCTCTCTAATTTCTTTTGCCGCTGAGAGATCAGGCATAAGATCATCCGGGAGATAAATAACGAAGAGTACTCGCGTTCGGCCTCTGGTGATTGATCAGCTCATCGAGATTCGTTCGGCCTCTGATCATATGAGTGGTTCGTGTGAAATGGAAGAACCGGAAACGTGCCCCGAGGCGATTTGAAGAAGTGTAAAATGGAGGGTGGGAGGCAGCGATAGATCACGAAGATTACTGCAGACATTTGCAGAATTTGAGGCGAATTCCGACCGGAAATTGCAGTGTGGGAGTATATTGGAGGTGTTTTCTGTGAACTTTTCGTGGGTGCTGCACCCATTCGTTATTTTGTCTTCAAGAGAAGTGCGAGAAAATAAGTTGTCTGTCTGTGCTTCCTCTGTGTGAAGTCCTCTCGCTGTACTTGATATCCGGTTCATCCGTCGTTCATTTCGTCAGATGGACAACACTCATTCAATCAATGGAGAATGTGATTGTGCTCCCACTCGAAAGTGTAGACTCGAATTGAAACGACGTCGTCTGACATTCAGTTGGGGGGAAATCGTAAACGAGAAGAAGAAAGGGAGCCTCGTCGAAATCACCCGGAAGTGGCTGATCTCTACCTCCTCATCGCCTCCCTTCCCTCAAGCGATCCTCTAACTCTCTCAAATCCGCTCACTCTCTCGCTCCGTCTGATCGACGAGAGAGCACGGGAAATGGAGAGAGTCAACCGCCTGCTGCTGCTGCTGTCAAAAGGAGCACACCCTCACTTCCGGTCGGAGACGACGTCTCTTCCGCGGCCTCCACTCACTCGTCCTGCTCTGACCGCCTGCGCCCTCTCAAAAGTGCCCACTCTCTAGCCGATTCGCGAAGTCAGTTGCCTGAGGGTACTGCGGATTTGAGGAGACCCTCTCCGATCCGCGTTGTCTCTCGTCGTCTTGGGTGTCTGCAGTCTCCAGCAAGCCGCACGCTATCTAGTGGGCGTAGGAGATTCGGTCTGGAGAGAGAGAGGAGGCAAGAGGGAGAGGCAGTGAGAGATTGTGCGAATGAATTTGAAGCGATCACTTCCGATTGGTTGAAGTGTTTGAGACTTTGTTGAGGGAGACTCTACTGTTGTTGTCGTGGAGCGAGGGTGGGCGATTCTGAGAACCGCGAGGCATTCATTTTTTTGTTTATCTGCTATCCCATTGTTCCGTTAGAAGATTGTCGTGTCCATCGATGAACATTGCTCGCGCTTACTCATTCCGAGTAGATGTAGATGGATCCCTTGAGAATTGTAGTTTTCGGTTTAGTTTTCATCAATGAGCAATCTTTGAGCTGATCTGTTCTGGTTGTGACTAGATGTTGAATTTCCCTCGAGAATTGACACACTTGTTGTTTTTTGCGTTGCCTTGTCTTGGATTTCCCCCTGCCTTGATCTCTGCTTCGAACCCGACCCCTCTGTCTCTTTCTCCTCTCTTCTCCGTACTGCCACACCTCACCGAAAAACTTGTTGTTATGTCAGTGATTTTCGTCTTCTCCGGAAGCGCTGGTTATTGAACGCTCAGGGCCTCTTAGAAGAAGTTTTATGCGCCCTGATCGACGATCTCTTATTTTGTCCTTCATAGTTATCCTTCGATTGCGCACCTTGTGTTCTGGGATTGCTCTTGGTATCTGCTGTTATTTGTGAATGGTCACAAATAACAGCAGATACTTTTTTTTTGCTGGTCTTTTTTCTAGAATTATGAGTCGCTCTCACACCTAGGCAGATCATAAGACCGCGTCGGCGTAAACACTTGAATCGATTTGCAGACTTCTCAGTTCGCAAACATGTTGTTTGTTGATGAATTCTCTCGTCGTGTGAGGGTGGCTCGATAGGTTGATCAGTCTGAAGTATGTTGAGTGAGAGGAGAAGAATGTTGAAGTTTGTGAGGGTGTTGTTGCCAAAATGTCGCGAAGTGCGGGCTTGGAGTGAGTGAAGTAGCGCCTGATCGGTCTTATGAGTCACGAGATATTTTCGGCGTCTACTACTGAGATTTGGAAGGGAGTAGCACCTGGCTAGGTTACTACAACGCGTGTGTTTTTGTTACTTTGCTGTGTCTTGATCAGTTCAGCATGCATTGGCTAATTCGATGATCTTGATCGAATATAGGATACTTTTGCCTCATTCTAGTCAATTTGTATCACATCCGGAAGAGCCTCCTTCTCCTCCAGTAGCAATGTTTTCTCTCTCCAATTCGCACAATCTCTTTTTTTCACTCGTCAACGAAAGAACATGCGAAATCGAGAGAGTAACACCATTATTTCCTCCCCCCAAACTGATCACCGGCCATTAACTCTACTGGCTGATTCGAGAGACCGCTGTAACAAGGTCCTCATCTCTCCACTGCCTCCTCCTCATCGCCCATCCATTCTTCTCCTTCCGCTTTTCCTCCTCCCTCGCTATCTCGCGTACCCCCAAGCCATGTAATAGCCCCTGCCTCATCTGCTGATCTCTTCTTCTCCCTCTGGTCTTACCCATTCCACCCCCACGAGAGAGATTAAAGGGTGCCACGAAGTGAATGGGATGGCAGAGGACTGCTCATCAGATTGAGATCACGAAACTAGAGAGAAGCTTGATAGAAGACCCACTACTAGATGTGACAATTTTCTGACACGTTGTATGCGAGATATGAGAGATATGAGGTTGCAGTCCATTTCGACTCTAGGCGTTGCTGCATGCAGTGTAACGAGGAAGCGATGCTCGAACCCGAGTTTGCCCCCTCTTTTCTTCTCCTTCTCTCTCTCCTTCTCCATCCGTCAGAGTTCGCCGCACATTCTCGAGATGACTGATGGCTGAAGAGGCTTGAAGTGTTTCGGAAATGAAACCAGCTTCCTGATCATTGAGGAGGGAGGTAGAGGGATAGAGAATCAAGGGATCGATAGTGTAGTGTGTGCCTTAGACTGATCCTCTATCACACACTTCTTGCACTTTTGTTCGGCCTCCGCCTCGTGAGAGGTTGGAGAAGGAGCAAAGGAGAAGGAAATGGAGGGCGAAGTGAGAAGTGGGAGGAAAGAGCAGCATAGTGCATGCAGTGATAGCTGTGTGATAGGTCCTTCTATTCTTTCGTTTGATAGGATCCCACAATTTTCCCTGCACTTAGAAATGCATTAGGCGAGAACATAGTGATTCACACATAATGAGCAGGATTGTGCTTTTTTCTCGGCTCAAAACTCATCTCTGAGAGTTATTATCTGCGATATTAGAAGTGTTCAATGTTGCAATTTTCTTCTCTCTGATTCGTAAGGTTTCTTATGAATTTTGTGGTTTCACATAGGGTTTTCTTCCCCTTTCTCTCGCGTGAATCAGGAATGGATAGAAGACGTGCACATGAGATGTTGCGATAGTGTTCTGTTCACGACTGGATTGGAATCAGAAGGCAGACGTCGACGACAATATTTCACATAGCGGCAGACATCTTTCACATGTTTGTATCTACTCTGATCTCACGAACCAGTCATCAGATAAGACACGGCACGAAAAAAAACTATTATGATTTACGAGAGATGTCGCGACAAGATTGTAGATATATCACGGAAGAGTGGGAGAACCTGTGAGAGATATGTGCCTGAAGTTACATTTGTGACAAGGGCGAATCACTGTTGGTTAGGATGTATTTGCTTTAGTCCCTCTACCTTGTAGTCTAGGCCGACTGCGCCTTGTAGGAGTTCAAAAGATGTCATTGAGTGATGAATCCCCTTAACCATGATTAAAAGTAGAAATGGACTTTGTGAGCCTGCGCGCTGACTCATGCACGAAGAAGCCTGCTCTGTTTTTCTGGCCTTTGATTCTTGTCACTCACTGATCGCGATGGTTCCTCGAATGGTCACAAGCCAGATTATATTTCCTCCTTAGAAATTGCTACCGATTACAGACAATCCGTATCAGGAATGAGTCTCACAGTTATCCGATTCGCGAGAAGTTATTTTCCTTTACGTCAATGAATGAGCAATCTTGCATTGAAAGATAAGATGAATGTTTTGCTAGCGTCTAACTACGCACATCCACTTCCTTCTCGTCCTCCGCTCTATCTTGCAATAATGCATCCATCCCCGTTACGTCTTTGCCCTTCTCAGCTTTCACCCGTGATTCATGATTCCGTCGCTTTTCGTGCGCGATGTTTGAGCTCGATCTACGCAATAGCCAAGGTTTCCTTGCAGTTTCCTTCCCTATGGCTGCAGCCACCACGACGACTGCAGCCGATCAGTCGCAGCACCACTTCGTCTTCTCGCGGCACCGACCCGAGCAGCGCAGTCTGCCTGCAGCCCGCTCCTGCTGCAGGTGTCGCCCGACGACACGCGCGGTAGCAGCGACGGCCGCTGCAGCACGACCGAGGCGAGGCGCCTCCGTCGACGGAGCACCCGCTCCGGACACGGCGATGCTCGTGACGATGGACTGGTACGAGACGACGAGGACGACGAAGCCGTCGACGTCGAGCTCGTCGTCAGAAGACGCGGAAGGCGCTCGCCCGACGCCCTCGCCATCGTCCTTGTGGTCGTCATGCTGGTCTCCCCGATGGCTTCCCTGGTGGAACTCCTCTCCACACGAGAAAGAATCGACCGAGTGGAGGCCGATGGCGAAAGTGATCGTCGTACGGAAGGTCAGTTATTTCTATAGAGGGGATGACTAGGCGATGCAGTGTGCGCGGATGCGCTGCTGCGTCAGATGCTATAATGGGATGCTTCACTGTTGTGGTTGGGTGAGAGAAGAACAGACGTGATTCATCATAGCATTATTGAGAAAATCGGAGATCACTGTACAGCTATACAGAAGAACTAGTAAGAAAACAGTGGTGGGTGATTACACTGTTTAGGTCGGTGCAGATACGGTATAGTGCGGGTGCTTTATGAATGATCACTTCATGTGATGAATCATCACAATTAGGCAGTGTTTTTCACCGCGAGCTTTTCTGAGAGTGATTACGGTCTGATAGATCTGTTGAGGAGGTGTTGATGCGGTATAGTGCGGTCTGTACGCAAACTGACTTGATGTGATGAATCATGGTCATTTCACCTATATTTGTTTTTCACCTAGAGTTCTTCTGAAATCCGCAGCTCTTCTTTTGAATATCTTCCCTAAGCCGAAGTCTATCTGCCCTTCTTTCTCTCCCCTCTCCAAAGTGCGAGAGAAGTAAAGAAGTGCCAGGAACGGAGGCAAGCACGAAGGGAAGACTCGGCTTCCCCTCCTCTCTGATTATCGCGTGATGCTATTTTTCACGCTAATATTAGCCAAAAGGCCTACCGCTGACTCATGGCAGTTGTTGTTGGAAATAACTTGCCAGTGATGTTTGTGGAACTGAGAGTGAAGTAGCTCCGGGGAAGCCAACGAGGAAAAAATACGGTTTTCTTACTAGAATCGGAAGAATAAATCACCGTTTTCGATGAATAATATCTATAATTTCAATATAACTCCTTCCTGCTTGACTAGTGGTGCTTACTGTGTCAACTGACTAGTGGTAGTTGACACAGTAAGCAAAACTAGATCTCTGTATGCGCAGTCACTGTGTGTATACGGTGGGATCTGTGATTCTGTATTAGTCACCCTCAGCCTTATAGGCCTGATTTACTGGTGGGGATGACGAACGAGATTAGAGCTAAAGATGAGAGGACAATTTCGCCGTCTCTCTTTTTTGCATGCTCTCTGATAATAAAGTACAAGTGGAGAAGATGGACTTCTGAGTAGTGATTCACCGGGGGAAGCTAATGCTTGTTTCCTGAATCAAGGGAGCAGCGAGATCAGAATCGGCTACTGAATGGATTCGGCTGTCCCACGCAGGATCGAAAGTCCAGAATGTGACTAAACAGGCACAACTATTCACAGGGTCATGCATGGGCTGACGCATCTTCGCAATCTGTACATTCTTTGAATATGCACATGACATCTTGTGAGTCGGAAATTGCATTTGTTAAAATGAACCTCGTGACAACGAGATCTTTTTATCGGATCACAAAAGAGTTCAAGATCACTTTTGTGTGCAATTGCATTATCTGAACTGTTTTTTTTTAATTTGTAGATAAATGCCTTCGCATGCCAACAATTGAAAAGCGCTTTCGGTGAATCTCTCAATGGAAAGAGATTTCGAAAAGTTTTAAATGTCAGTCAACATATCTATCTAATAATAGCAGCTCAATTCTGTGTGCATTTGCCTATAATAAATCGTCTGTTTGATCTGTGATTGCGTCTCAATTTAGAGATGCGTGCCAGTTCGTGCGACTCGACTAAAGCATGTTGCATTGCTCGAATTTCGCCGCATTAGTGCGTTTCTCGTCCAAGATCTCTTCTTCGAAGCATCGCTAATCGCCGCTTCCTCTCCTCTCCTCTCTCCCCATCTTTAGCCCTAACTCGGGTATCCGCCAGACCACAGCCCCCGCTGACTCATCTCACCAGCGGCTTCGCCATCTCTCGCCGTCTCTTCAGCAGAGCCTTATCTATCACCAAGACTCCGCCCCGCAGATTCGCTCTCAACGGGCAAGGCACGACAACGGGGCGTGGCCTCGCCGTTCTTGCTCCTCCCCCTTGCTTCTTTCGAAGAGTCCAGTCAGTGCTTTGGTTTTGCGACCAGCAGCCAGTTTTTGCTCATTCAACAATGACTGTGGACGTAGTTCAGCGCAGCCTCGGCGCCGCCTGCAGTGAGGAAGCTGCCTCCATTCCTCGTCCGGAGGAGGTCGCCAATGTGCCAACCACCAGGAGCGATGATCCTGATGATGTGCCCAAGATTGTCGATGAAGAAGACGAGGAGAACTCACTCGATGGACGAGCAGTCTATGCGGTCATCGAGCTGGGAGCTGCGAACAAGCCCCGCTACAGACTGGACAAGATCCAGAACTACCTGTACACTGCCAGCGATGATGTGAGAAGATCGGAGGATGGAGGCTACTATTCGAAGAAGGCCCGCGCGTCGAGACGAGCAGTCAGCATGGAGCCGAAGCGAGATGCCGAGAGCAGCAAGAGATGCAACAGCACCTCGAGCTCGCTTTCATCGGGAGGCCTGAGAAGGAAGCTGACCGGAGCCCTCAAGGTACGGTACCCCTTTTCTGTTGTTGGTCGATAGTTCGGAGTATGGTCGAGAACCCCGACCATCTCTAGATTAGATGGATTCGCTCGGCTTATAAAACTGGTGCGATACGCCGGATCAGAAAGCGGAGCGAATTCCATATTTTCGGTTTTTCTGATGCTGATCTTGTCGATGAGTGTGCGTTTCTCCAGGTGGTGCAGAGGTGCAAGGAAGCAGTGCAGTCTGGCATCCGATTCAAGGAGCTCAAGGATGGATCGTCGGTGACATCATCCGGATCAAGATAGTGATGCAGTCCCTGATGGACGTCGGTCTGTAGTATAGGCCTTCTTCCTCCTCCCAAATCGTAGCACCGTAGCGGAGTGTACTATAGCAAATGTATTCTATTTTTACTGTTCCCAACGTGCTCATCCACGGTCTTCAATAAGCCAATCAGCTTCCCTGAAATTCGTGTGAAATTAGATTTAGCCTAAGCTATATTTATATTTGTTTTGCATTATTATGCATTTTCTTCTCAACACCACGTTCTTTCCCTTACTCTGGCCTTACCCCTCCGTTCCCCCGATTACACTGTTCCACCGCAAGCAAGGCTTGAGTCACTTACTGGAGTAAATTAATGAATATCAACTCATAAGTGAGGAGTCAATTTGCACACGGAGTCGGGGAATGTTTCGGGAATAACTTCATTCCATCTGATCGATGTCGAGTGGATAATGAAGTTGAAGTGGCGAGGGCAGTAATTTGTGTAGTTGGAGTAATTGGCAGTACCAGGCTCGAGAGAGATGTTTTCGATATACGGCCTGAAGGATGACTAAGTCTTGACGACGTTAGTGGTCAACAGCATTATTATTATTCAGTAGTTCACGCTTATTCATCGACATCTATATTGAGCTAACCACGTTCCATCGAGACATGCAACTGCGGGGAGAAATGACCTTTAGTTCATGTCAGATGTTGCGATTCAGTGAAATCGTCAGGCGTCCAAACAAGGCTTCGTCAGAGAGCTCAATGAACGAAGAAATTTGACGAGGAAGACTCGTTCTGATGCTCCGTGGTTTACTGTTTATTCATTTGGACCAATAATCGTGAAAGATTAGTGAAACCCAGTTGTTTGGTCTCCTCATCGTGTTTTCTGGGATGAAAATATGGTGCGGGAAGAATCAACAACTTTTAGTTTTTATTTCTTCGAGTACTGTAAACATACCTGTCCAGGGCTGGAGGCGAGCGACCTTTTTGCACGCTGCCCGACCAAAGGTTTGCACGCTGCCCGACCTTGGACGCTTCGGGCGAGTCGTACCATGACCCTAGGGTCATGGTGCAGAAATGGAGCGCAGACGGCCCACCACAACCCGTCGCGTGTCGAGTGTGGTGTGCCTTCAAGGCATGGCGTTGCCGACC